>OY755252.1:36758109-36930549 GCA_963576725.1 Azorinus chamasolen | reverse complement strand
AAGTCCTCTTCACAACTGAGGTAGGATTATTCCATAGCAACACACACTTCCGTCGCAGGCGCGGGCGTGATCGAAATGTGTGTCTGCATATTCACCGAGTAATAGTTCCCGATCAATCGTTTATTTCTCATTGAAATTGCTACTTGGCGTGCAACTATGTTAATATTTATCGCTAGGATGTGAAATTACGGGATATTTTGTACAAGAGATGTTCAAAATTACCAACGCGAACATACGCTCCTTTCGGCAACGATTCTACTCGCACCTGCTGCACGCTAGAACTGATTTCAGTACGAATGTAACCCTGTATAGATATCAACAAACCATACATGGTTAAATAAAATAAAATCGGCTTGTTTTTAGATTTAAATATGTAGATCTACCATAAATACCGATTTCAGCCTCTTATTCTTTGTGACATCACTCATCAGCTTAATTGTTTTTTTAATACATTAACCCCCACCCCTTCCTTAACACGCCCACACACACCACAAAATAAAGCAGATACCTTCAAACAGCATACTTAAGTTGAGAACATTTACATATACTTTTTATCATATTTATGATCTATATATTTATTGTTCATGTGTTGCTCACCCATTTAATCAATATACTTATGCAACAGATTAATCCTTCATGCAAACGCCTTTTTCACGCGTTTGCAGAGAGTTTCTACAGCAGCAGCAGCTAGTTTTCTCAGGATCTGCTTTGTTTGTTCAGAGACATATAGATCTACATGTCTCTGGTTTGTTTAAGAAATTATAATAGATCCGATTATATAGTTTATGCATGAAGCCAACATGTTGTGTGTTCATATGCCATTATAAAATAATCTAATCAATATTCATGATGTCATCATAATTATCTTACATTAATATTGAACTGGAAATGGTTAAATAATTTCTTTTTAAATCTACTATTTAGCTTGTCTGATCAACATATGCATTGAACTGGAACGATTCTATATAAGTTACATGAAAGGTCAGCTGAATATACTGTGAAAGTTAATTGAAATCTATCCAGTGGTTTAGATGCCATTTAAAGAAATTCATCATCAAAATATATTTTAGCTCCTATGACCTACTTATGCAATGTAACTGACCAATTAACTTTCATGGAGGTTCACCTGCACATCATTCCAATACAATTTGGTGAAAATCCATTGACAGTTTAGGCGATGTATAAACAACAGGGCCATGGTGGCACCTATATTGTTCAAAGCAAAAATTGACGGAAGGATGTCGGATGGACAAACATACCTATAGACAGATGGACGGATGAACAGATGGATGGATGGATGCTGGATGATCACAATTTCTTTTTGCAATACTCATTGCATCCAAGTTTGATTAAGATAATTTAGGACAATTGATGTTAAAGAGTATTAATTGATGAACAAATTGGGGACAATAAATGGCTTAGACAACAAACTGCAAACAAACATTAAGCAATCATCTGCATTTGACCCCTTACCTCATGGATACTCCTTTAAAAAAAACCTGGGCAAACAGATGATGTCATTATACATGTATATTCAACAGGAAAAGGGTTAAAGATGTGATGAAATACATAAACCTCTCTACAACAGCCTCTAACAGAAGTATGTTTTGGGTCTTTAACCCTTTACTCCATCAATACGCCTTTCCTCGCCTAAAAGCAAACAGAGTAGACCATGATCAGATGGATCCTATAACCCATTCCCTCATATTGGCGCCTCCGCAAAAGTCACCTGATGAAACAATTGTAATAAATAGAGCATTTGCTCTTATAGGAGCAAATGCTCTATTTATCACAATGGTTCTAAACTACAAAATTCTAAACTTTTCCTTTTCTCTAGTTAATGCTCCTTTTCGGAAGATTTATTCAAAGATGTTGGATCTGAAAATAGCCTATGAGGGAATGGGATAGGAGTCAAATGAGTAGGGTCTGTTCTGTTTGCTGATGACATGATACATGTATAAATGGTTTTCTACAAAATTTGTGTTCATATGCCATTAGAAGAATGCACCTCTAGAGTAATAAGTATGCATGTTGTCATTATTTCTTGCATAAATATTCATGGAGGAAAGGGTTAAGACATATCTGACATGACCATTACTGGTCTAGATCTACACTGATTGCATATCATTATTGCAAATATTATATAACATGTATGTGACTTTGACATTTGATGATTTCAGGACTGATTGAATAGTAAACCTTTGCTAACTGTTTTGCCTTGTCAACATGTTCTAAGGTCTTGCCTCGTGTAAACTATATGGCTATATATGTGTTCTTGCTTTTAGCAAAGGCGTGTAGATCTATGTACGGTATATGCCCCTGCTTATACAGAAAACATGGCATCAGGTAGCCTCACCAATGAGCTGTAAGACAGCATGCTAATTTTGTGATGGTTGCCGTCTGCCGGAATATCTTTAAAACCGAAAGTAGCTCGATATCACCATTCAGAGTACATACATGTGAACTTGGGGGGGGGGGGGGGTATGCAAAGTATTCAAAAATTGAAAACGATTGATAAGTGTCTTGAGCAAACTTACCTGTGATAAGAATGTTCTTTCCTTATTAAAGTGGTGCTATAATTGCAGATTTTAGTTGCAAATACTGGTTCGACATCACGAATACTCAGCAGTCTTGGTTGCAGTAAACATCCATTGCGGCATTGTCTAAAACTTGCACCATAACACGACAGTGTATTTCGGGGCTTGTCGGACCCCACTAAACTTGTACATTTACAAGAGAATGGAGTTATATCCGTCATTATATGGTCGAATCAGACTAAAACAAAGACGGCCGCCATGACACCTACGATTTGTTTGGAGTTTACGAATGCCCCAACCCTATCGTAAAGTTACGAACGAATTTGAAGAATTCGTACGAAAATTCGTTCGAAGTCGAGTTTAGTGAAACGCAATTTAAGGGCTGCGAACTTCGTACGAATTTCTTACGATAAATTTGATCGTACGAAGTTTAGTGAAACGGTCCCCTGCAGTTCAGTGTGGTTCAGGGGCATGCCTCATAGCGACCCAGCATGGTCACAGAAGCCCACTGAAGGGAAAGTTACATCAGCTTGAGTGTCTGCTCCAGCACAGAATCCATACCATTTTATCCTGGTGCACAGTAGAATCTGTCTACATACCATTCATGCAATTACAGTACTAAACATGACTTATTATGGCAGGTAGTTACATAATGCAGGATGAAAGTGCCTAAACCCAGATTTAGGCTTATATTTTTTGTAAAGTAATGTTAATAGCACAGGAGCAGTATAAATTGACCCTTTCCATGTTCAACACTCGTGCAAGAATTTAAAACATGACATCATTATTATTTATTATCAAAATGTTTACAATGTAAACTTTTCAATGGAGTTTTTGTTTTGAAAAAAAACACTGTAGAGTCAGATCTATATTGTCAAAAGCAAACAGAGTAGACCCTGACAAGAAATCACTCCTACTGGAGCTGTCTGGTAGTCTGGGTCTTGTTTGCAAATGTGTAAAGAGGCATTTATATAATGGATTTGAATTGACATAGCTTTGATTTCAGAGTTAATCAATATTCATGTAAGAAGTAATGATTTTTTGAATATTAACTGAAATTCTATAATGTAAACCTTTCAATGGATATTTTTTGTATTGACAAAAAATGGTAGAATCAATTCTGTTTCATGTCACAAGCAAAACAGAGCAGACCCTGGTCAGATGGCTCCTGTACTCCTATAGGAGCCGTCTGATCTGGGCATACTGTATGAAACGGTGTGAAATGGTGTTTATATGAAGGAAATGGTTAATGCATAGCTTTGCTTTCAGAGTGGCAAGAGGCAGAGGAAGGGGAAGCGTGGCCAAATGAAACTGGCAGAGGCAGGAGGGGAAGCAAGAGAGGAGGCAGGGAGAAGGTAGTAGGGCTAGACATGACACTTCTGTCCAGGCCAGGGTAGAGGAGAGATTCACTCAAAAGGTAATGAAATTAGAGGTTATAATAAAAGTACAAAAATGAGTCATGCAGGAAACACCACATACAAAACAAACAATCGCCCGAACAGCAACCCAATGAAACAGCAAATGTACATAACTATAAAAACATCAAGAGACGCACACAGACAAAACAAACATACAACTCACTTGAGTAATCCATAAATCCAATAAAATGACATCACTTGATAGTATATGTAATGTATTTCAAATCCCCTTGTAAGATCAGCATCAATTATTTCACGGTTTGTTTTTGGGTTTGTTGTGCAAGTGTTAATTCTAGTAATTTTTTCTTTGTTTCTAGGTAAAGCACAAACATATGAAATGATTTTAATTGAGATGCCATATTATTAGTTTGAAAACGATTATAATTGAAAGCATTCATGTTCTGCTTCTGTTTCAGGAGATTGTAAGGGACATGGAAACTGGACATCTACAAGTTATAGTTTTGGACCTGGCAAAGAGGGAGCCAGACTTAATTTTTGACCTAGTAGATGACTACTGATTACTGATCCCGGCCGTACTTCCATCCAGAAGCCGCCAATTATTGTTCAGATTTCAAAAATGCATTGAGATGCTAACTGAGCTTGAAAAAAATGTTGTGGCTTCAAGCCAGAACATTGTGCCAGCCGAAGACATGTAAGTGCATCGCTTATAAATATAAAATCAAAGTGCATGTATATAAAATCAAACCATCCTCTAGTTTTGATTGGTATGAGTTTGGCTTTCTGAACATTTGACCAGTTGGGTGCTGTGCAAAACTTCAATTGTTTTACAGGCACCGGGCTCGTGTAAAAGGAAGGATTTGACACCTTTTCAAAATGAATATATGTAATTGACACATTGACAATACCAGTTCTTGGACATAGATATAATAGTAGGAACTTACATACAAAACGCAATAAACTCTGATAAGAGAGCTCCTTCTGTCTTGAATTAGTCGGCTTCGTTTGCAAAAGGCATATAAAGGCTGTCAGGGAAAGGCAAAATAGTGATTTTTTGTGATGATTATTACCTACTATAGCATTCATATTTCTTCAATGCTCAACCCTATTGAAAAAACAGTAAAAACCCTCTAATGCGACCACCCAAAAGATATTCTGGGTCGTAGAGGCAGGTGGTAGCTTAATGCAGGACAAAAGTAAGCTCCTAGAGCAGCTTTCTACATTACTTTTGTCCTGCATTAAGCAACAATCTGCTTATAAAGACACCCATGTTTATTCAATAAGTGGTCGCATTAGAGAGGTTCTACTGTTTACCAATTCTCAAACGAAAGCGAATGCATTTGATGAAACATTAGAGGTACAGTAAAACCTCTCTATAACGACCACTAAATTACGTAAAGTATTTTGTTTTAAAGGCAGGTGGATGCTTAAAGCAAGCTGAAAGTAAAACAGAACGCTCCTATATGAGCGTTTTGTTTTACTTTCACCTTGTTTTAATCAACCACCTGCCCACGATATCAACTAATTGACACAACATAGTGGTCGCTATAGAGATGTTTCACTGTAGTTAATTTGGTGCAAATGAATTTTATCTGTATGGAGGAATATTTAGCAAAGTAGGGAATTCATGTTTGATTGTATTTTGACTAAACTGTCCTTTATCATTTATGTAATGGAGCAGATGTGCCTAGACCCTGAGGTGATTGCAGTTTGGCAGGCATACTTCAAAGATGTGATGATGTGACATGCCCAGAGGATGGACGACTATAACCATGTGACTCGCCTCCTACCCCAACTTAATCATCTTGATACATGGCCATTTGAGAGCTGGAGTTGGGAGTGTTATACCACGCTGCTGTGTATGGCGAAATTGATATTGTTTTCCTCCACTTTCTGGCACATGTGGGTTTTACCCCAGGACATTTTGTGTAAATTTATGGAAAAAACATTATTCGACACTGACATCCATTAACATGTAATATCTATTTTTTGTCTGGAGTAAATACATGTATGCCTGATAAATGAAACACACTGAAAGCAGTCTCTCTGCAGTGTTGTCATACAAATACTTTCTTCGGACTATGTACATTGTATTACAGATAAAAATAATCTAATATTCATGATGTCATTATTTCGTACATTAAAATTCAAGGGGGGAAAAGGTTAAACATCCTAAAAACTGTATTCTATGATAGCTGTATCATATTTTTAATGGCTTAATGCACAGAATAACAAGTCATCACTATATTATATTTCTTTAACCTTACACCGTAGAACCTGTCTCCAGCAGCCATTCATTTATTGAACATTGGAGTGTTAAAAAGCAGGTGGTTGCTTATGCAGGGCAAAAGTGATGCCGAAAGCCCCTATAGGAGCTTTTTGCATTACTTTTGACCTACATTAAGCTAGCACCTGCCTTACATACCCATAATTAGACCTCTTTTTGATGACCCCTCAATACGGGTTATACTGTATTGAAAGAAATAGAAGGCGAATGGTGCTATATGATTTCTATCTTCGGAAAACTCCGGTTATTGAAATGCTGATGAACGGCGGGCGGGCGGGTGGGCGGGCAGTCAGCTGCCAGTTTTGTCCGGACGACAACTCCTGTTTGGCTCATGCCGTTGGATTGAAACTTCATACATAGAAAGATCATGATAAGTGGAAGTGTCATGAGCAAGGTTCATAACTCTGGCTTCACTAATATTGGAGTTATGCCCCTTTGAACTTAAAAAATGTGTCAGTCCATATGTGCGTCCGTCCGGTCTTGTCCGTGCTGTAACTCAGAACTCCATGAATGGATTGTGAAATCGCTTGGCATGAATGTTCCTCTAGACGGTACAGTGTGTCGCATGAAAAAAACCCATGTCAAAAGCAGAAAGGTCAAGGTCATACTTAGAGGTCAAATATCAAAATCATGTATATTTTTAACCAGATAAACAGATTTTGCTTGTCCGAAGCATATCTCCTACACTACTTTGGCTAGGATCACCAAATATGGTGTGCGAGTACATCTTCGGATGGGGGAGTGTCGCATACTATTTATAGGTTTATGTGACATTGACCTTGACCTTGGACTTCATTTACATGAAAAAATTGTCCGGAGCCTAACTCCTATACAGAATCAGCTAGGATCACGAAATATGGTGTGTGAGTTCATCTTGGGATGGCGGAGTGTCGCATACTATTTATAGGTCAATGTGACCTTGACCTTGGGCTTTATTTACAAAAACACTTGTCCGGAGCATACCTCCTATACGGAATTAGCTAGGATCACCAAATATGATGTGTGAGTTCTTCTTGGGTTGGCAGAGTGTCACGTACTATTTTAGATCAATGTGACCTTGACCTTGAATTTTGACCTCATTTGCAAAAAAACTTCCTTCACTACTTCAGCTAGGATCACCAAATGTGGTGTGTGAGTACACTTCGGGATGGCGGAGTGTCGAATACTTTTTTTTAGGTCAATGTGACCTTGACCTTGGGCTTTATTTACAAAAACATTTGTCTGGAGCATAATTCCTATGTGGAATCAGCTAGGATCACCAAATATGGTGTGTGAGTTCATCTAGGGTTGGCGGAGTGTCACATATTATTTTTAGGTCAATATGACCTTGACCTTGAACATTGACCTCATTTGCAAGAAAAGCTTGTCCGAAGCATATCTCCTACACTACTTCAGCAATGATCACCAAATGTGGTGTTTGAGTACATTTTGGGATGGCTGAGTGTCGCATACTATTTATAGCTCAATGTGACCTAGACCTTGGGCTTTATTTACAAAAACACTTGTCCGGAGAATACCTCCTATACGGAATCAGCTAGAAACACCAAATACGGTGTGCTAGTTCATCTTGGGATGGCGGATGTTGCATACTATTTTAGGTCAATATGACTTAGACCTTTGACCTCAGTTACAATAAAGCTTGTCCTCAGCATATATCCCAAACCACTTCAGCTAGGATCACCAAATATGGTGTGAGAGTACATCTTGGGATGGCTGAGTATCGCATACTATTTATAGGTCAAGTACCTTGACCTTTGACCTCATTTACAAAAACAATTGTCCGGAAAATGTCTCCTACATTACTTCAACTAAGATCACCAAATATGGTGTGTGAGTACATCTTGGGATTGCATATTGTTGCATACTATTTATAGGTCAATGTGACCTTGACCTTGGGCTTTATTTACAAAAGAAATTTCGTCCGAAGCATACCTCCTATACCGAATCAGCTAGGATCGCCAAATATGGCATGTGAGTTCTTCTTGGGATGGCGGAGTGTTGCATACTAATTTTAGGTTAATCTGACCTTGCCCTCATTTACAAAAAAACCTGTTCGGAGCATATCTCCTACACTACTTCAGCTAAGATCAACAAATATGGTGTGTGTGTGTGTGTGTGTGTGTGTGTGTGTGTGTGTGTGTGTGTGTGTGTGTGTGTGTGTGTGTGTGTGTGTGTGTGTACATCTTAGGATGGCAGCGTGTCACATACTATTTATAGGTCAATGTGACCTTGATCTTGGGCTTCATTTACCACAAAAATGACTTGAGCTTACCTCCTACACTGAATCAGCTAGGATCACCAAATGTGGTGTGTGAGTTCGTCATGGGATCACATACTGGTTATATGTTAATGTGGCCTTGACCTTTGACCTCATTTTAAAAAAGGCTTGTCCAGAGCATATATTCTACAGTACTTCAGCTAGGATCACCAAATATGGTTTGTGAGTAGATGTTGGGATAGCAGAGTGTCACATACTATTTATAGGTCAGTGTGACCATGACCTTGACCTTTGACTTCATTTACAAAAACGTTTTTCATCCCTACACCGAATCAGTTAGGATCACTAAATATGGTGTATGAGTTCATCTTCGGATGGTGGAATGTTGCATACATTTTGTAGGTCATGTGGCCATGACCTTGACCTTTGACCTCAAATATAAAAAAGTTGTCATTTAGGGTAACTTAAGTTCAAATTGTGGTCTTACTATGCAATCTTTACTTTAATTTTGCAGTTGCATATTGCAGGCCTGCTTACAAAACGCATATTGTCAATGCTTTGCTTTGGGGGCATTTGTCACGTACATTGACACATTTCTTGTTCTTGGAGTTATGCCCCTTTGAACTTAGAAATCACCAGTTAATAGTGAAGGAAAACCCGGTTTGATGTCGTGTCGCCATTTCTTGTTTTCTTATTATTTCCAAAGGTAAAGTTTGAAATTCCATGGCATGCTCTGGCTAAAATTCAATAATGACGCGAATGACTTCAATATATATCTTTAGCCCTTTACTCCATCATTAAATACACTTTTCTACGCCTTAGCAAACATATAGACTCAGATCAGACGGCTCCGTTTATGAGTAGTTTGATCAGGGTCTGCTCTGTTTGCTTATGATATAATATAAATATGATTCTAGTTTCTGCCATAGCTCAAAATTCCTGTCTCCATGTGCTATCAAAGCAAATTAATCTAATTGATATTCATGACGGCATAATTTATTACATGAATATTCATGGCAGAACGGGTTAATGAAATCAATGTGTACTTCCTGATCACATGACAGTTGTTGATATGTCTACTGAGTTTGGTTTACAAGACCCATATTTACCCAAATGTTGCATTATTAGCTTAAACTTTACTATTAGTTGCAATAACCCTTTCCCTCATATAAACATGTTTTCAAGCATCTGCAAACAGAGTATATCCAGATCAAACAGCTCCTAGAGGAGCCGTCTGATCATGATATTCTTTGTTTGCTAATGTAATTTGATAGATATGTTTAATTACTTTCTAAAATGGCTACAAAGATCCACATTCCATATTTCATTATAACTATTTTGTCCATGAATATTCGATAGATAATGAAATTTGAAATAAACATAGAACAGGGAAAGGGATAATTGATAATAGATGGTCTATTATGTAGGAATATATGTGTAAATGCAAACTCTGCTTTATTGGATGAATAAAATCTAGAAGAGAATCTAATTTTGTTGATCTGTCATAACTGATACTGCAGTTTTGGATTTGGATATACAGTGAAAATATTATTTTCACTGTCTATTATTTACACCAATTTTTATGACGATGTTTTGAGTCTTTTGACGGTTTCTGTCTCCTCTGTTTGGAAGCGAGCCGTTTCCTTCTGATATCTAAAAATCTCTGTTTCCAGCAATGTCGTAGTTGGAGGTGGAGAGATGCCTGACTATTGTTCTCATTATTTTTCATGGGTCAGTTGGTCTAAGTTTTACCATTGCAATGCTATGTTCTGTCCTGTCATTCACAGACTTAATGTATGTCCTGTAGTAGGATGGGTACATGCACGTCTTGGGTACTTTTTCTTTGTATCAGTTGTATGTGCCGGTTCGCTTTGAGAAACACCTATGAAGCCTAAAAAACACATACAAACTTACAGTCAGTGTTGCCTGCAAGGCGCAGGAAGGTGTATATATATGGAGTAAAGGGATAATCACTTGAATGACCACAATATAAACAAATTATATGAGAGGCAGTTGCTAGCAGGTTAAAAGTATTTTCATGAAGCAGCAGCCAGACCAGAAGAATGTGCTGAATTAGCAGATGATTTAATCAGACACCTGCTTGAAATGAAAATCCTGTTTGGAAATAAAGAATAACATCACATGTTAAAGTGTTTTTTCCAAAGTATAAGTTAAACTTAAAGAATAGGCAACTACACAGCTGTATGGTACTCTGCAACTCACATAGTTAGATTTACTTTTCCAAATAATACCCATCAATTAACCCTTTTCCCTCATATAAACGTGTTTTCACGCAAATGGAAACAGAACAGACCCAGATCAGCAGCTCCTATAGGAGCCGTCTGATCAGGGTATGTTCTGTTTCCTCATGGAATTTGATAGATCGGTTTCTTTACTTTATAAAATGGCTACACTGCTCCACTTTCCATGTTTGATTATAACTATTTGTTTTTGAATATTCAGTACGTATTGAAATTTGGAACAGGGAAAGGGTTAAAATTGAGGAAAGATGTTTATGTCTTTGGTAATTAAATCGTTTTTCTCTTGATGCATGTAAAATAATAATATTTTTTGGTAAAAAGGCATACTGCCATCTGTAATATATCATCTAGCCTTCTAGTTTTTGTTGTTGTTAAGTTTTTGTTTAACGTTCTAGCTTTATTTTGTACTAACTGGTTTATTGTAAGCAGAGCATATGCAGTGATATTTCCACTTTGTTCAGCTCTCATCAAATGTTGTAACTTACCCTTTCCTACATATATTTTTTTTTTCATGCATTTGCAAACAGGGTGTACCCTAATTTCATTATTGAAGGAAGCATCTTATCAGTATGTTATTTGCTTATGATAAAGATCTAATTCTACAATTGTTGTCAAATCCCTTGGAAATTTTATATGATAAAATATTTCAGCTAATAAATAGTCATGATGTCATTATTTGTCAAATGAATATTGAACACGTAAAAGGTTAACATGACTGCATACATGTATTTTCATACACATTTGCCAACCCTTGTCTAATAACTCAGTAAGATTGCAGATATTTTATTATTTTGCCTATAGCATATATTCTGTGACATCAAATAGCCCAGCCATATTGTATGAAATGTTACCTCATTTTTCAGTATACATGTAAATGCAATTTCAGTTACATACCCTTCACTTGATCCTGAAATATCTCAGACTGGGAATGGTGGCAAAACAGATCCAGTCTTTTTAGGGGTTGAGTGTACAAATTAGCTCCTTCTTGCAGTCTCAGTACTGGTCCGGCCTTCGTGGTTGTCTCTTCATAATGCTGGATACCAATGTATTGCATTGTTGCTGTCTATTGATTTCCCTATTCCATATTAAACGACTTATTAGTAATATATCAACATGTTGGTGTAACAGGAAATTTAACCTCCTCCACCTGAAAATCTTCCCCCCAGGAGAAAATTTCCTCAGAAATCCCCTGGGGGAGATTTCCTAGGAAATTTATCCCTCCTGAAAATATTGGTCACACTTACAGAATTTAAATTAGGAGATCTCAGTCCTTCTGGCTTACAAAACATTGCCCTCCCTTACTTGGTTAACTATGGCCCCTTAATGTGTTCACTGTTTTGTGGTTTTTGTAAAAGCGTATTTGGTATTTTACCTTCTTTGAAATACCATAAATGTGAAATGTTGCGTGTTGCATGTGGCTATGCCTGCTTGACTTTACTACTTTTCCATTTATAAAATTGTATTTGTTGTAACTTTCAAGTACCCATACTGCATTTACATCGACTTAATGAACATTCAAATCATGAAGGCAAGTACATGTTAGGTATGACGATAATGCCAGAAAACTTTGAAAACTACATCCCGAAATTGTATGATTTTGAATATATAGATTAAAAAACACACACAAAAACCGACGAAATGACCTATCAGTTATTACTGGCATTAGTCAAAGAGAAACTTAAAGTTAGAGCAATTTATTTCATGCTTTCCGGTGGTTTACCAGGATATAACAGTGGATTATCACATGATAAACTCACTGTTTTGAACAGTGAAATTTTCAATTTGATAATTTCACTGTTACCGGACTACTTGTTCCCCCCATGGGGAATTTAACTTGCACCAAGCAGTCAGATATTTAGAAAAGCAATGCAATTATTCTTTTATTGGGTCGTTTTGCAATGTTTTGTTATATTTTTTAATAAAGTTTCACAAGGAATAATAATAAATGAAATAAACAGCAGTACAAAATAAAATCCAAACTGGGACTCAAACCCAGACCTTCTGCCAATAAATGACAAGACGCCCTCACATTAGACCATCGCGTTTGTTTTGGACAAGATGGCGGACGTCTGACGTCTGACTTATGACGCGCATATATGACTTATGGCGTCAAAATGACGCGCAGTAGTACCAACAAAGTTTTCGTTTAGTTTTGTTGTCAGATATACAAATTGACGTCATACGATATAACCCCTAGTTCATGTATGCATATTTCACATGTAAGCTGAAGTGTCAAATTAAATGTACTTTCTCGTTATGGGCATGTCAATCATTCATGGAAGACATCAATTGTTCTGAATAATGACAATATTCAACGAATACGGATTACAGTTTTTCGCTTTCTGTCATTTCTCCATTATTGCCATGGAAGTGTTAATGGGTTTAGGTCCCGGAGAAACGATGATTTACCTAGTGCCTTGCCTGTACAGTAGAGTGTGAATGAAACGTCTCTCCGTACATTCAATCAATATTGTTTTCTTCCTCTTGCAGGAATTGCTCTACATTCAATGCGTTTCCTCATACCTTCTCCATATACTTAAAATTACAAACCTAAACTTACATTCTGTGTCTTCTGTTCAGATTCCTCATAACCTGGCTAATTTCCAATCACTACAATAGCATATCCCATCTAAATTCACATTATTTGAACAAAAGACATAGAGTGTATCCAATAATTACTAAGTGCAATAGTAAGAGGTGTATGTGTTGCAATTTTATTTCTACTAGATCAACAATTAAATTTCTTGTTAATGGTAGAGTGTTGAGTGTGAAGATTAATTCTGATTTAGACTGAATCTCATCTAATATTATATAATGTTCTTACATGAAATGCGCCACGCTGTGGCATTCAATATGTAGGTCAGACAGGACGTACTTTAAAAACTAGGTTTCGTGAATACAGTTACCAAACATTCTATGTTATCTTGTTTATCGTCTTTACCCTTTTCCTGTCTCAAGTCCATAGACGAAGAGGCTGATAAAATTTATATGCGTACAGCTCCGTTAATTAATTTTGTCTCCCTTATACTAAGTTACACACAGTATGTTCTTCGTCCTCGTATTGATAAAGAATCTGAACATAAAAGACATTTTCTGAAACTTCAATTCCTAAATAAAGGTATCGATTTTATTGATATTCAAAGTATATTTCGTGATAAGAATGTAATCGATACTATTCCCAAATTTTTCATCAACTCTGAAAAACTTATCATCTGTTATAAATATGATAAACCTATTAGGAATGTCATTTTTAACTACAATAAAATTGTCTCTGACTTAAATATTGATGTCAATACCCCTATTTCTTGAGATTGTAGCATTTCTAGCTTTTGCTATAAACCAGTTTATCATGTCATTACTGGTAATTTTGATATCATTAAGGATAAACGTCTCAGGACCCTCCTAACTAAAGGACCTAAATATAGATAACCTTCCCTTATTGATTTTGACGCTTGTCGAACTCATATTGCGGAAGCTATTCGAGAATTCTGAATAAAATGGTGTCGACGAGAACATGCTAATTAATGCCCTTTCGGATTGGAAGAAATGTATTTTTGATATTATTGATACGCGTATTACTTTTTACGAACCAAATTACCATCTTTTACCACCTAGACCTAGAGTTACATTTCGATATTTGAAGAAAAACATTTCTAATTTAAATTCAAATTATGTATGTTCTTGTTCCTGCTGACAAGGCATCAAATAATGTAATCATTATTTGAAGATTGTATTATGTTGATGTTTTAAAGAAGGAGCTAACTGATTCACAAACTTATATAACAGTTCAAACACCTGAAAAAGATATAGTCTCGGAACATGTAAAAATGTACAATAATTTTAAGTCTGGTCCTAACATAAAATAACATACACTTTCTACTTTGTACTGGATTCCGAAACTACATAAAAACCCTTATAATGCGCGTTTTATTGCCAACTCTATCTGTTGTACAACTACTAAAATATAACTTTTGACGTCCTGTATTACTACGATCAAAGAACATGTAAAACGTTACTGTGATAAAATATATGAAAATTCTGGTATTAATGTTTTTTCGTCCATGAAAAATTAAAATGACATTTTAACGAAACTTGAAAATGAACAGTATAACATTTCTTTACTGAGCTCTTATGATTTCTCTACACTCTATACCACTCTACCTTACCATCTTATAAAGGATAAACTGATTAAATTAATAGAAAAAACCTTTGCCAGAGAAAACAAAATGTTTATTGCTTGTAATGTTCACCGTTCATTCTTTTCGAATTCAGAAGTTGAACATTACACAATGTGGACTTGCCTTGATGTTTGTAGATGTCTTACCTTTATTTTAGATAATATATTTGTGCGTTATGGGGGTACCATATATCGTCAAGTTGTTGGTATACCCATGGGTACAAATTGTGCTCCTCTTGTTGCAGATTTGTTTTTGTATTACTATGAGAGGGATTTTATGCTTAGCTTAAAACCTGATACACAGACCGATATTGTTAATGTTTTTAATAAAACTTAAGGTATTTAGACGATATTTTGAATTTAGATAATCCTTATTTTGAAACTTTGAGTTCTTCAATTTACCCAAAAGAACTGTATTTCAACAAAGCGAATCAATCTGACAGTATAGCTTCATTTTTAGATTTGTATCTTTCACTTACAAATGATAAAGGTTCGTCAAAACTATACGATAAAGATTTTAATTTTAAAATTGTTAATTATCCTTTTCCAGATTGAGATGTGCCCCGTTATACATTTTATGCGGTTTATACGCCCCGTACTTCATTCTCAGTGTTGTTATACCTTCTGATCCTTTGAGATCATGAATTTCAGTACTTCTTGTTCTGAAAAATGAATACCGCTTAAGCCGGTGCTAGGGGGCGTGAGCAGCGTTGCACTTTCAATCACTGTTCATGAACAGACTCAATAAAACCGCTTCCCTCTTTGCTTGCGCGATGACAGGCCGAGGGTAGTACTCTATGATGGTATACTCTTAAACTTGGATACAGGATGAGCTTACCAGACCCATGTATTACTTTTTCCCTGTCGTGCCCTTAACGGCTTACCTGCAGGTGCTCTGACTTCAGCAAAGTCATTGAGTACATATTTGACGGATTGTCACAGTTATTATGCTATGTTTTACATGTTATCCTGTGTTCACCGTCGTCTATGTTGTGGGTAAGTCCAGCGGGGATAGCTTTATTTACAATATTTGTAAAGCTAGGGTGACTTTGAGAGAAGTGTGAGGTTAGGACGTCCGTAAACCGGTTTAAACCCCCAGTGGTGTTTTTGCTACTGACCGTGCCAAGGCGGTACCTCTTTGTCATCCTTCCTTTTGTTTGCCTTGCGTCTTTGTGCTTGTGATTTGTTCATGTGTGGAACGTTTGTCCCTGGTTCTTGTGTGTCTTTTGGTGTTTTCTGTGTTTATTTCGTGTGTGTGTGTGTGCGTTTGGGTGTGTGGTTGTGTGTGTGTGTGTGTGTCATGCTGTCTATCGGTGTTTTGGTGGTGGTTGCGACTTGCATGTGGCTTTGCCTGCTTGACTTTACTACTTTTCCATCAATAAAACCGAGTCTGCAATTTTCTCTTTTTGTGTTGCAATTTTTGCTCTCGGGAGATCACCTCCCTTCAGAATTTATAATCTTCACAACAGAAGGTGTTAAGTGCTAGTGTGGCGGCCGTAAAACGTCGCCCCGTACTTCATTCTCAGTGTTGTTATACCTTCTGATCCTTTGAGATCATGATTTTCAGTACTTCTTGATCTGAAAATGGAATACCGCTTAAGCCGGTGCTAGGGGGCGTGAGCAGTGTTGCACTTTCAATCACTGTTCATGAACAGACTCAATGAAACCGAGTCTGCAATTTTCTCTTTTTGTGTTGCAATTTTTGCTCTCGGGGGATCACCTCCCTTCAGAATTTATAATCTTCACAACAGAAGGTGTTAAGTGCTAGTGTGGCGGCCGTAAAACGTCGCCCCGTACTTCATTCTCAGTGTTGTTATACCTTCTGATCCTTTGAGATCATGATTTTCAGTACTTCTTGTTCTGAAAATTGAATACCGCTTCAGCCGGTGCTAGGGGGCGTGAGCAGTGTTGCACTTTCAATCACTGTTCATGAACAGACTCAATAAAACCGAGTCTGCAATTTTCTCTTTTTTTGTTGCAATGTTTGCTCTCGGGGGATCACCTCCCTTCAGAATTTATTATATTCCTCAACTTATTCGGTTTGCCCGAGCCTGTTCTTTTCTTGAAGATTTTAATAATCGTAATTTCGTTATAACTGATAAACTTCTTAAGCAAGGTTACAGATATCACAAACTTCGGAAAACGTTTTCTTAATTTTATTATCGAAATTTACCACTCATTAGTAAATATAATTGCAATCTACGGACGTTACTGCAACAAGGCATTTCTCAACCAGACTTTTATGGGGATGTTATCTACAAAATTCGAGGTCATATCCATTTTCATTTGTTTATAAAACGCATTAAAGCATTTAAGAAGAAAGGATATGATCCCATTATATTGCAACGCACTGCAAGTTTGGTTATCGACCGTTTTACAGTCGGTAGCTACGCTTCCCTCTTTGCTTGCGCGATGACACGCCGATGGCAGTACTCTATGATGGTATACTCTTAACCCCAGATGCGGGATGAGCTTAACAGACTCATGTACTACTTTTCCCATGTCGTGCCCTTAACGGCTTACATGCAGGTGCTTCAGCAATGTCATTGAGTACATATTTGACGGATTGTCACAGTTACATGTACTGTGTTCACCGTCGTCTATGTTGTGGGTAAGTCCGGTGGGGATACCTTCATTTACACTATTTGTAAAGCTAAGGTGTGGGGTTAGGCCGTCCGTAAACCGGTTTAAACCCCCAGTGGTGTTTTTGCTACTGACCGTGCCAAGGCGGTACTATCTTTGTCACCCTTTCTTTTGTTTGCCTTGCGTCTTTGTGCTTGTTATTTTGTTCGGGTGTGGAGTGTTTGTCTCTGGTTCTTGTGTGTCTGTTGATGTTTTCTGTGTTCATCTCGTGTGTGAGTATGCGTTTGGGTGTGTGGTTGTGTGTGTATGTGTGGCATGCTGTCTATCGGTGTTTTGGTGATGGTTGCGTCTTGTTTGTGGCTTTGCCTGCTTGATTTTACTACTTTTCCATGAAATCACGCTTGACTAACGGAATAGAATCCTATCTGACAACGCCTTTAGGCGTTGTTTGATCAACGTATACAACGTCTTCTTATGACCTAATGCAGATCAGTTTACGCCATGACCAATATTTCATTTGCATACTTGTCGTTTATACATGTCACTGGTAAATAATTAAAACAAAGCTGCATGTGAGACATGAGAGAGGTTTTGCATTTAGTTTTCCACGACGGCTTTGTTCATTTTGGTGTGTTTTATATCGCCTCATTGTATCGAGCTGTAGTACATTTGGAAACATTCAATGGGACTGTATTGAACAGTGGTAAGTATGCTTGAAAACAATTATATTATGCAATGTAGTTATACAACGATAGTCATGCACATGACTAACATCGTAATTTCTATAAGTATTTACACACTTATATGCCATCTGTATATTGAATCAGTCAAGTTTTTTTTATAATTTAAAGTTGGAATCATGAAGAACTTAATCTGGTTGCTCTTTCAGTAGCAGCTAAATATTGGTCTGCATAATTTGTTTCAGTCCAAATACTGAGCCACTGATCAGAATGAATGAATGTGGAACTGTATTATAATTTAAAGACTAACACACTAGCAACTAAATGACACTTGACCTTTCTGCTCTTTCTGGAGCAGTCTGACATAGGACTGTACAGTTTGACCTGGGTCTGTACAGTTTGACCTGAGTCTGTACAATTTGAACTGAGTATGTACAGTTTGACCTGGGTATGTACAGTTTGCCCTGGGTCTGTATAGTTTGTTTCACTTTCTCTGTCCGAATACCTACTTATTGGTGTGATATTTGATTATGACTTTATCTTTGACATAATAGACGCATATGAATATCCAAAATTGTCGGACGAAAATATTTCTATGGAATATATACCACTCTACTATCTGTTAAAAGTATTTAGACTTACTCAAGTTTTGTAGACACAACTCAATTGCTACTCAATTGTCAGGACTGTGCAATGTTTGGTACAATGGCAGTCTAATTTTAGGTTATCAAAATTTTACAATATTGACTAAGCAGTCTTACAATATAGTAGGGGATGTGTGTAATTATGCCATTGTGATAACTGTTTAGCATGGTATTTGATATTCCCTTATTTGTTTTAACAACATAATATATAGGTATATATAGGTATTCTATGACATGATGCTTACTGCCTAATTCCATTATTCTGGCGTGTTTTCAATGAATTGTTAACAAACAAATGTATAAAAAAGTTATTGGATATGGAGAGGACGTGGGACGTGGGATTACAAATTTCTTTAGAATAAAAAATAAGACTTCCCGAACTAATAGGTTTTGCACCGTTTTCGCATTGGTCCTGCCAAAATCTTTGTTTTTATAAGATATTGCCATATAAGAAAACATGATACTCATAATAGTTTTCAATACGCAGAGTACCAAGGTCATGTCATTTGTAATCCCATCAACTCAATGAAATGGCTGGTGCGACATTCATATTTTGGTTAAATTAGTATGAAATGCATGGAAACTCCCTATACTGTGTAAGCACGTTTAACTCTTTCAGCGCAAAAAATTCTACTTGTCGTCTGCAATCATTTTTTTTTGTTAAATTATCGGTAAAATAAAGTAATGAGATAAATAAATACAATTTTCAACGGAATAAAGTACAGTTATAGGAATAGAGATAGAGACAAAAAGTAAAGTTCCTGATCAGACGGCGTCTGATCTATGACTGCACTATTTGTCGTGGTGCATTTATGCGACATTTCCGGTGAAAGGGTTAAATTGTCTTACTGTGGGACCAATAAACAGAAACAATTGTCAAACCGCTGTATAAATACATATTTAACTATTTTGCTGCCGACTTTTGTCGTTTGCAAACTGTGTCGTCTGCTACAATTTTATAATATTCATTTTTCGTCATTTTTGTGTCTAGAACCAGTAACAATAGCAAACGACCCGGATCCAAACTGTTTGCATATCGGCAGTGACAGAGTAAAGTCGATACCTCTTCATTTCGGATTATTTTGCTTTCAGATAGTGTATTGGAACCAGCATAGCACGTTTAGTTCGTAGATCCAGACCAGTTTTGGCCAACCAACCGTGGAAACTGATTATTGCTACCTAAAGGTAAACAAAAGTGTTTTTTCAATTTCATAGAAAGTTATAGACCTAATAAATATCAGACAATACGGTAAGTGTATGGTCCTATTTCCAAGATATGCATGTTATAGGGATTTAAAATTGAAGTCATTACAAACAAGAAATATCTTTTAAAAACGATATTCAGCGGCATTCAAATATTGACATTATGTACAAAACAATAATGATATTAAATCTCTGCCATATTAATTTCAATGTTTGGAAAATGTGTTAGTACAGGGAACTAGATCTATGAAGTGTTGCTTGTTACTATACTAGCAGAGAGGCATGCAATGAAAATGACCTGGATTAGAAGAAGCAATTATTCAACAATTTCAAGTTACTTTTATAGGAAATCACTATTAAAATGTACAATGTCAAAGTAATTTGTTAAAACTATCTGAAGTTAGTTCTTCATTTCCTCTGTTATACAAATGTACATGAAAGCGCGTATATTTATATTGATATGAAGATAACAAATGGAATACACTTTAAAACATATAGAATTGAAGTTTTGTTTGTGCAAAGTCTGTAATTACTTAAAGAATGGTATTTATCTAGCCTAGATCAACGCATTAATCGACTTGTGTGCTTGGTGCTGTGGTCGGGGATAGTAATTAATACGGCAAACGGACATTAGCCCACCCGGATGACAGCCCACTTTATCTCTACGGGCGAACATTAGCCCACTCGTGGTTGTGTGTGTGGGGGGCGGACATTAGCCCATACGTGGTTTTGTGGAGGGCGGTTATTAGCCCACTCGTGTTTTTTTATGGGCGGACATTAGCCCACTCGGACAATAGACCCCTCGAAATGCATATTAACGAGGCGGACATCAGCCCAGCCGGACGGTAGACCCCTCGAGATTATAATATATCTTTATTCACAATCCCAATTAGGTGAAAATCGTTATAATTAGCCATGATTTATCAAATATTCTGCTACTCTTACTGGTTCTTTATGTTACGAGAAACATGTCTCTTTCGGACCGGGGATGTTTGGCCCCTAATTATCTTAGTTATAATGTTTGTTTATGTTTCTGTGCACTGCACTGTTTGACAAATCATGAATAATGGTCGAGGATATTAATTAATGTTATTAATGTCACTACTCTAATATACTAAACAACTTTCTTCTTTACTTCCTATGACATTGCCTGTGAATTATGGTGGTTTCGGCAAACTACCTGTTCGTCAAAGTGGACTTGATGATCAAATGTGGTATTAAATTGAGAGCAAAATGATAATAAAAGTTTGAAAGTTTAATAGTGGTTTTGGCAGACTGGTAATAATGCTCAGCAATAATAATCATGAGTGATAAGTAGCTAGGAACTGTAATAAGTATGGCACCAGTGTGTTGGTATTTTAAAAATTATTATTCATTTATTAATACTAATTATAACCTTTTTTATTTGTGAGAATATATTACACTTATATGGCTTCTGTATTCTTTGCGTAAGCAAATTCAATTAATACGAGAGAGAGAGAGAGAGAGAGAGAGAGAGAGAGAGAGAGAGAGAGAGGGGGGTCAGATCTAAACATTTCCCTTATAGAACCCCTATGTTATGCCAAATATATGAAAATTGATTTTCAAAACATTGTTCCCATGTAAAGAATACTGCAGTGTCTTTATACTTTTTATTTAAACCTTTTTTTATTCTAAAGTCAGTATATGATTTAGTAGTGATTTCATATTCATGGATATGTTTACATTTGTAATAAACAAATAGTTTACTACATTCAGACAAATAGGCTTATAAAACTGCATTTTGATGGTAATTAATACTGATCTTGTTGTTTATATTTTGTCTACATATTGTTTTTTACTACACTATACTCATATATTTCATAGTTCAAGTTTTATTACTTCTAGTTATATTATTATCAGTTATCATTAACAACAATTGTTGATTTTTCACTACCATAACAATTCTGTTTGTCTATATTCTTTAAATCCCAATTTAATACAATTTCGTCATCAGTACATCAGTACTCTGATTTTATGGGAATTCCAGTACATCTATTTTAAGAACAGAACTTTCGACAGTCGACATTCTAATTTCTTCCATGCTAAATATCTGCGTAAATAGTCACTTTCTGTAATATATGGCGTTTTGACTGAACTCTGAGAAGTTTATAGAAATTGTCTGTATAACAGAATGCCTTACATTTGGTTAATCGATTTCAATTTTTCGAGCAGCTAATTATCATAAAACACGATGTTTTGAAATAACTACTATGGCGTTAGAATGACCCAGGAATATCGACAGGTTAACAGACTGTGTATCTGGATTGTGCATAGTTTGGCCATGTGTAGAGGCTGTTTGCCAGTCAAGGTATTAACTAATGAAAATACAGTTTACTACAAAATACTAGTAGGTCATATGCAAATTACAATGCAACGTAGTTTCTGATGGAAAACTAGAACAAAAGTGAAAATAGACAGCTAGCCGCTGAAAAAGACACCGAAAGTCAGCTATGCAGAAAGGCCGGTTCTGTTGGTATCAAATACAGTAAAACCTCTCTATAGCGGCCACTAAATTACATTGAATATGTTGTGTTAAATGCAGGTGGTTGCTGAACGCAGGGTGTAAGTAAAACAGAACGCTCCTATAGGAGCGTTCTGTTTTTCTTTCACATTGCTTTAAGCAGTCACCTGTCCTAAATTCCAACTAATTAACACAATTTATCTTACCTCCTACTAGATTCTAGTCATTCCATTGGTCAATTGAGGTCACGAGAAAACCCAATATATTCCTTATGGGGTTACTAAAATCTTTATCATGGCTTTACAAGAGTTACCTCCCTTACATGACAGCCATATGCTTTTTTCATTTATGTGTATCCTTACAGTTTTAAAAAATGCCTAATATAATGTATGCTTTAATTGGAGTTGGAAAATAAACATTAATTAGTTTTACAACGATAAAAAAGAAATAAAAACAAAATATATAAACGAGATTTGAGGCAAATAAAGAATATTTACTTTAATTCTATTAAAGGGAGGTAATTTATTCTGCTCTATTGTAATATCAAGTTTGCAAGAGCTAATTCCCTTGTTTTCCTACGGAAAGCCATACATGTAGGCCTATGATGCAAACATGTGTGTAAAAACTTGAAATTAAAGGTAGTCGGTAAGATTAATTCGTTATGCAGTGCTTAGTGTCCCTAATATGGACTATACACTGCCAGGAAATATTGATATGTGACTCGGCTTCGCCTCGTCCCATATTAATATTTTCTGGCAGTGTATAATATTAGGGACGCTAAGGACTGCATAACGAATATTATCTTACCTCCTACAAAATTCTTGTCATTCCATTGGTCAATAGAGGTCACGAGAAACCCCCATAGATTCCTTATGGGGGTACTAAAATCCTTATCATGGCGGCTTTACAATAGTTACTTCCCTTATTTGACAGCCATATGCTTTTCTGGTACTTATAATAATATTTTATGTTTATCACTACAGTTTTAAAAAATGCATACATATAATTTATGCTTTAATTGGAGTTAAAATATAAACATTAATTAGTTTTACAATGATAAAAAAGAAAAAACAAAATAAATAAACGAGATTTGAGGCAAATACAAAATATTTTATTTAATTCTATTAAAGGGAGGTAATTCCCTTGCTTCCCTACGGCAAGTCATACACGTAGGCCTATGATGCAAACATGCGTGTAAATACTTGAAATTAAAGGTAGTCGGTAAGATAAATTCGTTATGCAGTGCTTCGCCTCGTCCCATATAAATATTTGCTGGCAGTGTATAGTCCATATTAGGGGCACTAAGCACTGCATAACTAATATTAGTGGTCGCTATAGAGAGGTTTTACTGTATAACACAAAGTCATGTATCATCACATGGGTTATAGACTTTTCAGGGAATATAAAAATATTTATACCGTTCTAGTAGATTTGTCAGGCTTAGCACAATCCTCAAACACTTATGGTAAGACCTTTACAAACTATGTATAAGCAAACATATTAAAGGGCTCCTTTCACTTGTTTGTCATGCGATCTCGTTTTGTTCAGTGATAACGGGTGATACATATTTGGACCCAGGTTGTATATACATTCAGCAGATGCGCAACTGATCCAGGAATGTACATGTTGTTTCGATCAGTTTAAATAGTATCATAACCGGCGCATCCAACTTTACTAACTAAAACACTTTATAAAAATTACGTCGTCACATGAAAAGTAGATGTCATTTTGAGATCATGATTTATTTCAACTAAAATGCAAGAATGGTTCAAAACTGTTGTGTTATATCTTTCTTTACTTTGTTATATTAACAGATATGCAGCTGATTACAGTAATATTGACAACAGTTCTGATCAAAATCAGCTTTGCTGAGCAGTGTATAAGTTTCTATCAGATAGAGAACACATGTACGAACAACTATGATTCATTGTCGACCGTGTCTCACAACGTCCGATCAGTGTCTGAGTGTACTAGTATATGTAACAAACAGGTCACGTGTAATTCTGCCATCTTCGATTGGATAGCAACAACTTGCACAACAAGCGCATGGAAACTTTGGACACTTTCAGCTGACTGTAATCAAATGGAGATGGTCACCTATGTTGAGCTGAAAAAGGTTAGAAACGATTCTATAAGTGTGCTGAATGTGACTAACACAGCCTCGTCATCTCAAACAAACTCAAATTTCGATAGAACTCGAGTTAAAACAATCGCTCGCATACAAAATATTTAGTATATACTATTCTGCAATTCACCATTGCATATGTCTATAACAGGAGCTTTCAGTTTTACATTTGATGTACTTTAAGCTTATACATCGAGAAAGTCAGAAATAAGCTGACTCGAACATTACAGAACACTATTAACATTGATTTATATTGTCCCTTAAATATCGAGATATCGATGTTCCTGTGCAATTACAATGTACATAAATACACAAACTGTGGGGTACTGTGTAAAATAATAACATGAATATTAATTATAGTAATTGATATAGCAGTACATGGACATCAGTATCATATCTATATTATACCACACGCAAATTGAATAAACCCTTATTCTACAGGAGCCGCCTAATCTGGGTCTACTCTCTTTGCAAAGGCGACATAATACATATGAATGGAGTAAATGGTTAAGCACCTATTTGTCGGGTGCCAAACAGATTGGATCCTGATGACTTCTGCCCTGCATTAAGCTACCACCTCTTTGTTAGCCCGACCGTTATACTTGTTTTTGTTTTTCTAACTATTGGGGTTTTACAGTATATCCTTCTAAGCTTTTAAAACACTGAAACATCTTTAGAATGGCTGCAGTATGTATATCTGTCATTCGTTTGGTTTTCCAGGATTCCTGTAAAGCAGCTTTGTTTGAGAATTGCCTTGAGGACGCTGACTGTTCAACTGTGAACGCCAGCTGTTACAACTGGACCTGTGAATGTCATAAGGGATTTTCCTACGACCCCAGCTCGAGGAAATGTACTGACAGTAAGTGCACTTGAACTTAAATATCTCGAAAATCAAGCGGTCATACCAATTATATAGAAATGAAATAAATTTGAATCATCCGATACAGTCTTGACTCTCTTTTTTCCAGTTCGCAACTTAATACAGGTCTAAAGCAATGCAGGAGCTTTCAGTATTACTCTAAACCTGCATCAAACTGTCACATGTATCTTCCAGATATGCGTAGTGATAAGTTTAAAACCATTCTGTAATGTAAATGTTGGAAGATCCTAACACTTACTTCGAAGTATCTTGAAGTTCAAGTTATCCAAGTTCAACATATTCAAGTTCAGGTGTATTTCCAAATTACAACAAAACTGACAGCACCACGCCGAAATGTCCCATTTTCTCTTTTATCTATACATACGTATATTCCAAAAAGCATTATGTCAGTGTTTATGTTATAAATCTTCTTTTCTTTTTTTTATTGATATATTGGACTGCTTAGTGTGTATCATACTGTTACACATGGTTTGTCAGTGGTGTGGTAGAAAGTTCCTCCCTGGCCCCTTCAGATCTAAGGCGTGGATATCAAACATATACAAGATTGGCCTACTGCTTCACAGTTTCCCTCATATAAACTGCCTTTTCACACCCTTGTAAATTGAGTAGACCAGACTCAGATGACTCTTTTAGGCTTATCAAAGTCTATTTTTATAACAAATTGTATATAATTGATTGTGTAGTTTCCGAAATAACTAATCTATCCATCATTTATAGGCCAGTATGAAAATGACAGTCCCGAATTGCATACATATTCATGAAGAGAAGGGTTATTGGTTTACATAACATCGTTCTTAAAGACACCAAACACACTCCTAGATTCGAGCGCAAGTGCATTCTCAAATTAGTTATTTCTATACCCAAATCCCCAATATACTACAAATACATTATTTTATTTGTAGACTTAGATCTCAATTCAATTATACTTTCACACGCGATAATGTCTTTGGGATATGAAATTGAGTCGTTGATTCTTCTCATGTTAATCATGGCCTGTCTAGCATTTACAAACAGCTTGGATCCAGATGAGACTCCAGGTAACTGGACGTCACACCAGGATCCATACTGTTATCCATACCAATAGTTTCTCTAACAATTCGGTCAGCTGGATACATTCTTAATCCATTACCTGATAGGCTATTTCTAGATTCAGCCTCTTTGAATGAATCTACGGAAAAGGAACATGAACTAGAGAAAAGGAAACTTTTAGAATTTGTAGTTTGAAACAATTGTGACAAATAGCTGTATTTATCACAATGGGTTCAACGGGTGAGACTTTAAAATGCGTCAGTATTTGGGAATGGGTTAAAATTGATTTTTGAAACTTTTGTTTTTATGCCCCCAGCGGCCGGCATATAGTAATCGCATTGTCCGTCCTACCGTCCGTCATACCATCCGTCCGTCCATCCGTCCGCCCGCCCGCCCGTCCGTCCGTCCGTCCGTACTAAATTGCGTGTCCCTTCTGTAAATCTTTTATCTGTGAATGGATTTCAAAATAACCTGGCACACATGTTCACCACACAAGGACGGTGTGTTGCGTGCAACTCCCTGGTCCATGAGTCAAAGGTCAATGTCATACTTAAGGGTCACAGTTCGAAGGCATAAGTGTTTAACAAACACACTTTTGATTATCTGTGAATGGATTTCAAACTAACCTGGCACAATTGTTCACCACACAAAGAAACACACAAACACATTTTTGTTTATAATAACATTTTGAACAAAGTAATGTTTGATCTATAGACTCCGTCTTATCTGGGTCTATTCGGTCTGTAAAGGCAAATAAAGGAACATTTATGAAATAAGGGTGCAAGTGATGTGTCTAACGGACATCTAATTTATAACCTTTATACTCGTATTTAACGGAAAACTAATCTGTAATTATGTTTATACTCGTTTCTAATTTGTAATAACCTATGTTACCGGATAATTAATTTGTAATAACCTTTGTACTCGTATTTACCGGACAGCTAACGTGTTATAACCTTTAGCATTGATAAGGATTTGCATTTTAAAACAAATAAAAGTCTATATATGTCTGAAAGAAAAACTGTCCCAAAGCCTCCAATATGTTCATGCGGATATGCCAATATGTTACAGCAGTTGATGCGTTTCCTTGTTTAGTTGCGGATAATATATAGGAGTTACCAACCCTTTGCATGCGAGAAGCCTCTGAGTAGGGATTGCCCCGACCGAAAATCGTGTTGCGAAGTTTACCCTTTCATATTGTACGGAGTGTATCGTTAAACAATGGTCGAACGGTTGGCACTGACACTTCAGCTTCCAAAGGGTTAGATCTGTATAACACGCCAGACAGTAATAGTTAATGAGTACCTGTGACATTAATGATAAACATTAACCCTTTCCCTGTTCTATAGTTATTCCAAATTCCAAAATTCCAATTGCCTACTGAATCTATATTGCTAAATAAGTTATAACGAAAAAAGGTGGAACCATTTTATACAGTAAAGAAACAAAGACCTTTCAAGTTACATTAGCAAAATAGGAACCGTCTGGTCTGAGTTTACTCGATTTGCAAATGCGTGAAAACAAGTTTATATGAAGTAAAGCGTTAACCATTTCCCTTATGTAAGCGCATTTTGACGCATCTGAAAACAGCAGATACAGATAGGACGGCTCCTGTTGGGGCCGTCTAATCAGGGTCTGCTCTGTTTGCTTATGGTGTAATATAGATCTGATTCTACAGCTTCTTCCTTGGCCAAAATGTCATGTGTTCATAAGCCATTATAGAAATGTTGTTATTGCTATTTATGACGTCATTATTTCCTATTTGAATATAAAAATAAAGCACCAAGTTATAGTCTACTTTCAGTCCGAATGACCGCTCAGCCGACTGTCCTTTTCCCCCTGGTCATTGAGTCATTGACCTACAATATTGAGCACTGCTAATATATGGCACAATAATTATTATGCAACCGCAATACCGGCGAGTGACCCTCACAGGTACCCATTTTAACCCCTGGGTGAAGAGGATGTGTGTGTGGGAGACACGGAAAAGTGTCTTTGAAATTTCCTGGAAGGACTGAGATTTAAACTCCGGACCTCCGGACTGATAGTCAAACGCATTACCACTAGACCACCGCCACATTAGGGAATGGGTTAACGTGCTATTTCCCTTTGAAAACCCAGGGTTAACCACCAAGTAACCATTTACTACATAGATACGCCTCTTCACACATTTGCGAACAGAACAAAATATTAGCCGTCTGAGCAGATTCTATTTGGTTGACTATAAATCTGATACTTATGTTTCAGTATGTGATACTTACGGATCAACTTTCTCTGTCACTCACAATGCTGGACAGAAGATATACCATGAGACTATCTATGGCGACCTCACCCCTCAGGAATGTGCAGACCATTGTCTCAAGGTTAACGAATTCATATGTCGAGCATTTGGATTCAGGAAAAATTCTATCAGACGGTGTTATCTAACAGAATTGACCTTACAAGAACAAATTTCGCATGGACACCCTGATACCAATTTGGTCGATTATTATACAAGAAACTGCAACTAGCAGCTAAGTTGTCTACGCACAACTACGCATGCACCAGCAAGCCGTGCGTCCTGTATATAACGCTAATAACGTTTGAAATATTCGTGTTTTTCGTGAATTACTTGTGCATATTACGGCCCGTTTTGCTAATATAGCGCAGATTTTTTTGGTTGTCAGTAGAGAAGGAACAGATGCATGGAGCTGGATAGTTTATATGTAGTTGCGTTTTTGTGTCCTTCATTTGGTCTTGTGACGTTGGTGTGGAATTGCCTGTGCCACCTCATGCCTGACGTTTATTCTAGTTTGACTAGCATTTTATATTTACATATGTAGTGGTGCGTGACACAAAGACGAAGTGGTGAAGTGTAAAGAAAGCTTGTTTGTGATTCTATACCTGGACATATCGGATGACTGAACATATTCACTGACTATCCATGAAGTTGTGAATGAGTACCTTGTCAGTTCAGGTATGTGAATGGAAATATATTCACCGCAGATCACAGCTATGGTTTAAGAAATGAATGACGTGCTTCCGGTGTTCATGAGGTTATGCAACGCATAGCTTTACGAGCAAAGTTAGTGAAGCCCGAAGGGCTTCACGTGAATCTTTGCTCGTAAAGCTATGCGTTGCATAACCCATGAACACCGGGAGCACGTCATTTATTTCTTATATTTATATTCCATTGTATTTCTTATATTTAAGAAATGAATGACGTGCTTCCGGTGTTCATGAGGTTATGCAACTTTCTTTTTAGAATAAGGTTATATAAGGACGTTGCAGGGCGAATGTAAATATTTTTGATTGGATCTAGCTGATTCACCTAACATTCCAATGTGCATTGGACCATTAGGCTACGTGAAGCCTTTTTCTTTTTCAGATTTGTGGAAATCTTTGTCATTGTGGAAACCATTCTTTGTTATTGATATTGTGAAATGTTATCACTGAGAACGGGAAGCGTATTTTGTTTGATAAACAGGCTTTGATATTGTGTTAAAACGCATCTATATGATGTAAAGGGTTCACAGCATTAACATTTTAAACACACGGGGTGTTTTATATTATCCAATACACTTCAAATGAATATCGATACAATCTTTACACCAACATGTACCGTGTCTCATGTAAATCAAAACATAGGGAAATGCAAGCTAACAGAATAGTGAATAATATTTGAGGAGTGCAGGCATTTACAAGATCAGAGATACGATTCAAAATGATACTCGGAACTGGAATATCCAGGTATGTACCTTTGAAAGAATTGGTTCAAAAAGGTATGTACTATTGATTACAAAAGAAATTAAAAATTGTATGCACGCTATACTAGAAAGTCAAAAATACCAGACATAGCCCGGATCACTTATGTAAATATAAAACACTAAATACCAGCATTAAACGCACCAAGCAATCGTAGAAGTACATGCATGGGTCATGCAAGAAACACCCGTACAAAACAGCCGCATGAACAATGCCATGATAGGAAAGTACTGCAAATGTACATGTCTGTCGAAAACAAACAGATGCGCAAAGATATGACAGATATACAATAGGGTAAACTTATTTATATATCATACTCGAAATCAATAATATTAATGGATTAGACACCCATAGTCACGCTGTAAGAAACTATATACACGTCATAAAACTCTAGACATGACTAAAGAGCAATTCCGCCACTTTCCATTGTGGTCCTTGAAGAAACTGAAAATAAGACCTGAAAAAAACTTATCTTCTTAATAAACAGTTAGTCTGTATTCTCACTCTTACGTACACACTTATGTATTCAAACCCTTAAGTACCTCATCCCATGCATATTATAACTACCCTGTAATTTTCCCTGTAATTTGACGATATGGCAATTGGTAGGGCAGGTGTCAATAAACTTCTTGACAACCTTAAAACGGACAAGCTGCAGGTGTGGTCCAACTCAAGTCTCTAGTTTTGAACGAACTGAGTCATGCACTTTCTGATGTGATAACATACACCTTTTCGCAGTGCAAAAAGACTGGACCAAATCTAATGAATGCCCGATTTTCAAAACAGGTGACCCGAGTGGTCATGTCAAATATCCTCCGAGCTCTCTCTCACATGCGTTTCTTGTAAAACTCTGGAACGCATCGAACCGGTGTAGGGAATGAAAATGAAATAAAATTTACCGAAACGATATATCATGATGCAAAATATATCACCAAGCAGTGGAAATATTATTTTGAATCCGTATATAGTTATTCAAATAATACCGATAATGACTCAGTCTGGGAGAAAACGGTAATCTACGAGGTTGAAAATGAAACAGTTCATATAAGTTTCAATACATTCTGTGAACGACTGTAACTGTGTAAACGCGGTAAAATGTGTGGTTACGACAATGTGTATTATGAACACATACTGTTTGGTATTGCGATAAGGTATATCTGTCTTTTCTCTTGTGAAACAGTCCGTTTATTATAAACGCTTAATGGGACGGACATCAATGAGTCTTGTATTTCGTTTCGGCAAGATTCATGAAATTGTGATTATGTATTTTATTACCCCTCCAAACGAATGCAAATGTATTATTGATGTATCTTGCATTTCATTTCGGTAAGATGCATTATGACATCATTGCCTTCGCCATCAGTAGTAATAGTTGTAATGTTATTGATGGTGATAGTAATAATAATGACAACAATGCTGATGATAATAACGATAATATCAACAATGATCGTATAGTTGTTGACGACGTCATAATTGTCATTATTCCAACTTGTTAATGCCAGGCTATTCTCATCTTAGGATCCATCCCTCCAAAATATGGCTACTATTCACTCAAGCTATTGATATTATTATGTTATATGTAGTTGCATCTTGATGTGTAATGAATATGTCTTTTTAGTATTGTATATTGTAAACTTTGTTCTGTCACCATGTATATCATGTCTTGGTTCGCTCAATTGTGTTTTCCGCATGTGTATGTGATTGTGTGTATATGTAGCTCTACATGAACGGATGTAATAAAGATCTACTATCGGAAGTCATATCTTATAACTTCATGTTGCATTTCTGTAGAATAGTCAAAGATACAGTTTCGATTTTGTCATACACTCCGTGCATTATCATGATTGCATTTTCTTTTATAAATGCATTATTAGCAGCAACGCTTGTCTATTTTAGTAGTACATATTTGTAAATATTTGGGACAGGTAATGTCACCAATCAGTGGAAATATCAGGTGACAGTAGTGATACACACAGTCGACGTCGTACTTTCTGTATGTGAATATTCTCGTTGTTGTGAGCTAGATATATCGTAACAAACATTATCCGGTAATGGTAAGTGAATTGGCGTTCGGTTTTATAATTAGCTCGTTCCAGTCACACATGTTTGTATGTTCGACCAGTGCCAACCACTGATATGAATTTTCAGTTCATGTTGACGTTTTACGTAGTACAGGGTAGGTCAAAAAGGTATCCATTGTATTTGTAAATATTTCAAAATGGCCAAACTTTCCATACATATTCGGGAATTTTTGAAAGAAAGGTGTAATATATTCTGAAAGTGGGTTATAAACAGAGCATAACCTAACGAGGAACCCCCTTTATAAGGTCCACACTGTTTGTAAAGGACATAAGTGCCTCGTGTACCGCACTGCAAGTGTTTAGAAGAAAATAACACGAACGGATAGACATATATCATGGATGTTCTGTCAATCGAAACATAGCTTTATTACGATATTTATTATATTTAAATATCTACAGACTTTTCGGATTTCAAGTGAACAAACATATTACCTCGATGTAACAGAAGTTCGGGTCATCTGATTTCTAATGTGAACAAACTCTCAAGCTCGCAGATAAATGCAGGTCTACAGTAATGCTGAAAAAATAAAATATGCTGGAACCTTCAGCATGCAATTAAGCTGCCGCATATTTTTCTAGATGTGCTTAGTGACACAGTTTAGTGATACAGTGTACTGTAAATGTTGAAAAGACCGAACTTCGGTGTATCTGGGTTTAAGATATCGAACATTCTGGCAGGTTGCTTGCGGCAAATTGAACAAATAGAAAAAGGTTACGAGCAGTGTACACCCCTCGTAATTGCCAATTAAGCAGCGTCTTTAAGAGGAAGTCCCTATAATGAACGCATATTTTCAACAATATCATAGGGCATGGTATATGTTATGCTCAATCATTATTATGAAAATTGTCAATTTTAACTTATATCGATTCATCAATATCTGTATTTTTTGTTCTACAACAAAGTATTATCAGCCTTTTTCGTTCAAACTTTATGCGTTTTGCCGAAGATCACCCAATCAATCCATTGTTTACGTAACAGTTTTTCTCAGAAGTGGTCGGAGAGACGCGAATGGCGCGAACAGATAATATACTAAACCCCAACCCGAATAAAACGGAAACATCTGGGAATAAAATCGAGATCGTCGATATCAGACACATGGATGTTTTGTCATTTCAAAGTTTATTGCATAGGTTTTCTTGCGATATACTACTTTTCAGCTTATAAACAAATAAGTAATGTATATTTTAGGTATTTCTAAACGCGTCGAATGTAGGGGCTTTCCCTTTAAGTAAGGGACACAGTATTAGTACCGAGTAACTCGGCGACTCATCGGAATTCAAGCTGTTTGACACTCAATCAATATACGGAAGTAGTCAAATGTGAACCAGGTCTTATTTTGAGTAGACATTTTTTTGATACAGCGGTGTAATTATTATACACTGTTTGCGAATGTACCGTACATCGATACAATATTTAATCATACGCCCGTACAGTATTTAACCATACACCCATACGGTATTTAACCATATACCGGTAAAGTATTGAACCATACACCGGAAAAGTATGTAACCCTACACCGGTACAGTATTTAACCATACACCGGTACAATATTTGCTTTGATGCCTGTAACCATACACCGGTACAGTATTTCCTTTGACTCCAGTAAACATACACCGGTATATCATTTCCTGTGACGCCTGTAACCTTACACAGGCACAGTATTTCATTTGACGCCTATAACCTTACACAGGCACAGTATTTTCTTTGACGCCTGCAACCTTACACATGCACAGTATTTCATGTGACGCCTGTAACCTTACACAGATACATCATTTGCTTTGACGCCTGTAACCATACACAGTTACAGTATTTCATTTGACCCATGTCATTTATATTAGACCTTAGCGTGTTGTATCTGCCAAAATCTGATCTGTTACATGTTTACTTACTTTTGATTCGTGTTTGAGAAACAGCTAACCGATTGTCCAACATTTTAGATCCTGATGAGATGCCAAGTTAATCGGCGCCTCATCTTCGTCCAAATAGTTGCAAATGCGAGTCAGGTCGCACGTAATATGATAATGGTATGTACAGTAAATTCTAGCTAATGTAAGAACTGAAACTATAATTATATGATCTTTATTCTGGTAATAGTTAACTACAGGACAAAAGTTATGCAGCAAGCTCCTGTAGGTGTTTTCTGCATTACTTGCACTCTGTTTTAAGAATCCACCTGTTTTACAGACTCTTATCTTCTTGACTTTACTGCATAGGCCGATAAAATACGTTTCAATTAAATAACTGCATAAGCTGACCATGCACCTGCTAGTCGCGAGGTAGCTGGCATTGGCAAACAACTGGGTTCGAGGTAAAACGCTTAGTACATCCACCTATTGGCCTCTGATTAGGACCCAAGCTGTTTGACATTCGGTAGGAGTTGTCGAAAAGATTGGAGGAAATTCAAAATTGTAATAGATCAAAGTTTAAGCCGACATTATGTTTATAACAGGCCAAGGCTTAACACGTAAACTGCTGAACCATGTTTCGCACGTACAAAAATAAACCTACTTCAAAAGACTACTACAGACAAACAAACAACTTTCGAATTCATGTGCAAAGACAGCAGACGCTGATCAGACGATTCCTGTATTCTGGTCGATCTTGATCTAATCTGTTTGCAAATATGACAGTGCATATCTTTGAAGTTATGGAACAATGAACATGAATCACCAGAACAATGAACATGCATCAAGTGTACGTTGGCAGAAACTGTATTCTTTTATATTTCATGGTTGTTTCTACTTTCTTTCAAAAGCACACTTAGATCGTTTGACTGTTTGGAATATACATTCTATTACGTCATACAACTGTCGTTATCAAATGAGATGTGCATCGGACCGTGTCAGCAATAGTCAGTGCGCTTTATGTACTCGCCGAGAGCAGTCGTGTATTGCTTTCCTCTTGCGAGTTTATGACGAACGAGGTTCGTCTATTTTAGACCATTACTTGTAGTAATAGTCAGCTAGTTATATATTATAAGAACTTGCTACGAGGTAGCTGATATTATTGAATATATATATAACAGATTTTTCTTGTCGCGAATTTTGCGACATTATCGTAATTCGTTCTGCCAGTTTTGTTCTTCGGCATTCGCACGTGGCGTTGAAAATGGCTGAGCGCGGAGGAGAAAGTTCATCCTCAAAACCCAAAGAAAGTGGGAAAACAGCCCCTATACCATCTGGGAGTGGTAAAAATGTATCGGGGCAGAAAGAGAATACGCCAAATAAGACTGTAAGTAAAATTAACACCAAAGACGTTGGTAAAGAAGTGATGCTGATTCTCAAAGAGCTCAATGACGATTTCAATGCGCAAAACGCGCGTATTGAAAGTCAAGACAAAATACTTGAACAAATGGTGTCCAAAGTTAATTCTTTGCCAAATTATGAGCCTTATGACTATTTTGGAGAATATGAGTATGATGACAATGGCCACGAGGTTTCGGACAGTTTCTCGGGTGAAGGTGACCCCCCTCAAAAGTCAACGCAAGATTTTTCTTCTGTGCTTAAGACACTCACTGATAAATTTCAACAAATAGAATCAGTAGACAATGAAGTAAATGAGGATTTGGCCAGTTTTGTTAATACCTCCTTCAGAAATGGAATTTCTGATGAAAAACAGAATGATATCCTCAAAGATATCACCAGACCCAAAAATAGTGAATCTTTGGTAAAGACAAGGGTGAATCAAGGAATTTGGAGGTTGCTCAAAATACACACCCAATCTGAAGACAGTCGTATGCAACATGTCCAGAATTTAGTCATCAAGGCTGCAACTAACATAGTCAAGTTGTTGGACAAGAACAGTGATCAGTTTGACAGTCAAGATTTGGAATGGGGGACTAATTCTGTAGCTCTATTAGGCCAGGCCAATAAAGCTATGAACAGTCGCCGTAAAGAAATGCATAAGGCGGACTTAGATCCTAAGTACCATTATTTGGCGTCCCCGTCTTTGCCATTTACAGAACATCTTTATGGTGAAGATGTTGATGTGAACAGAAATGTCAAGGAAATAAACGACATGAATAGGATTGGTCGTACATCATTCAGAGGTATGAGTTACCCACGATCAAGCTACAGGGGAAGAAGGCCACACCCTTACAGGCGTGGAAATTTCCGTGGCAGAATGAGAGGTTCATTTAAAATGGATGTTCCCCCACAACCTGCCTCAAAAAACTCAAAACAAACGTACAAGAAATAGCAAGTCAGGTTAGTACACATTTTACTGCTGGTAGATTACAAAATTACGTTGAAAATTGGAGAAAGATTACAAGTGACCCAAATAGTTTGGACATAGTTCAGCATTGCCATGTAGAATTTATAAATGGCATTAATCCGACCAAATTTTTCTGTACTAGGAATAATTTTACTTCTATAGAAGAAGAAAAAATTGACATAGAGATTCAGAAATTACTGGATATGAATGTAATCAAAGAAGTGAGTCACCATCCTGATGAATTCATTTCTCCAATTTTCATTGTTCCTAAGAAAAATGGTGAATACAGGATGATATTAAATTTAAAAGAACTCAATCAGTACATTGAATATCATCATTTCAAAATGGAAACCTTTGAATCGGCTTTAAAATTGGTTAAGCATAAGTGTTATATGGCATCTGTAGATTTACGTCATGCATATTATTCAGTGCCAATGGCTCAAGAGCATCAGTTGAAATTGAGGTTCCAAAAATCAGGAAAAATCTATCAGTATATGTGTTTACCGAATGGCATTTCTTGTGCGCCACTTTTGTTCACAAAACTTATGAAGCCTGTGTATACAGCTCTCCGTATGCTTGGACATATTAATTCTGGCTATATTGATGATTCCTTTTTGTTAGGGGATACATATTCAGAATGTGAGAATAATGTTACAGACACTGTTGACCTCATGTCAGATGTTGGTTTTATTACTCATGAAAAGAAATCTGTCTTAATTCCTACAAGAAATCTTACTTTCTTAGGAAATAACATTGATTCTGAAAAAATGATTGTAACTCTTCCTCCGGAGAAAGTCCAGATTATTGTTCAAGCATGCATGGAGCTGTACAACATGTTATGGGCAAAGATTAGGCAAGTTGCTAGAGTTTTGGGTCTTATGGTCTCATCGTTCTCAGCGGTTGATTATGGACCACTTTTTTACAGATGTACTGAAAGAGAAAACACAGCGGCCCTTCAAAATCAAAGAGGGGATTATGATTCCACCATGGATATCAGTTTCGATATGAAACAAGAATTGAAATGGTGGATTGATAACCTTGCTTGTCAAAGAAGGAAAATTTGTAGAGGAAATCCTGATCTGGTTATTATTTGTGATGCAAGTAATCAGGGACGGGGTGCAGTCTGTAATGGAGTTGAAATTGGAGGTAGATGGTGTGATCATGAGACCCAGAATCATATCAATTTTCTAGAATTGTATGCTGCTAATCTTGCATTGAAATCTTTCTGCAAAAAGAGTTCAGGTTTGCATGTCCAGATTAAATCAGACAATACATGTGCAGTTTCGTACATCAAGAATATGGGTGGAAAGACCAAAAGTTGCAATGATCTGGCTAAAGCAATATGGTTATGGTGCATTGAAAAAGAAATTTGGCTTTCAGCTACGTACATTCCTGGAAGAGGAAATGACGCTGACTTCAGTTCACGAAATTTCAATGAAAACGTAGAATGGAAGCTAAATGAAAGCATTTTTTCCAAAATCATTGCTGTTTTTGGTTCTCATACCATTGACATGTTTGCATGTAGGCTGAACAAGCAAATGCACCGCTATGTTTCCTGGAAACCTGATCCAGATGCAGAAGAAATCGATGCTTTTTCAGTTAGGTGGTCACATAACTTATATATGCATTCCCACCTTTCAGCTTGATAGGCAGAGTGTTGCAGAAAGTGCAGCAAGACAGAGCAGAGGTTCTCCTGGTGGCTCCTGTTTGGGTAACTCAGAACTGGTATACTATATTGATGCAAATGTTGATAGACACCCCGTTAATATTCAAAGTTTGTCCAGAGACTCTTCGGATACCTTATTCAAACCAGGTTCATCCGTTGGTTCACAAACTACACTTGATGGCATGTCTCATATCAGGAGATCCTATCAAAGCCAAGATATTCCGGAGCAATCTATCTCCATCATCATGTCTTCCTGGAGGAAGGGAACTCAAAAGCAGTATTCCACGTAAATTAACAAGTGGGTTTCATTCTGTAACAAAAGGCAAATTAGTATTATTCAAACCTCTGTAAATTATGTGATTGAGTTTCTCACAGAACTATATAATTCTGGTTACAGTTATCAAACTTTGAATACTGCACGTAGTGCATTGTCATCCTTGTGTGAATTACTGAATGATTTTCAAATATCATCACATCCAACAATATCCAGGTTCATGGCTGGCGTTTTTAATCTACGTCCTACAAAACCAAAATATGTAGAGACATGGGATGTATCGAAAGTTCTTAATTACCTCAAGATGATGTCACCAGTGGAAACATTAAGTTTGAAAATGTTGACTTATAAATTGGTAATGCTTATTGCTCTGACTCAGGCAAGTCGGGCGCATTCTTTGAGTCTTCTTACCCTTGAAGGATTTGTTCAAGATGAACAGTGCTATTTTATGTATTATAGTGGTTTGTTAAAGCAGTCCAAGAAAGGACGAGTAAATCCAGTGGTAAAATTCAAGAAGTATTCTCTAGATAAGAGACTTTGTGTATATGATACATTAACACATTATATTACAAGGACAAGTAGTCTTCGTAAAGAAGAGAAAAGACTTTTTATTAGTTACATTAAGCCTTACAAAGTTGTAGCGTCTACTACAATAAGTAGATGGATAAAGGACATTATGCGATTATCTGGAATTGATGTAGAGAAATACAAGTCTCATAGCACGCGTGGGGCATCAACGTCGAAAGCTAAACTTTCTGGTGTCCCTCTAACAGAAATAATGAAGGTAGCTGGTTGGTCAAGTGCAGAGACATTTGCCGAGTTTTATGACAAACCATTGGAACAGTCCACATTTGATACTGCAGTATTGAATTCAGAATAGAGGTATTTATATATATAGAATATATATGTAGAATTGGGTTTCTAGGCTTGTACTGCAAAAAGTTATGTTCCAGCTTTGAAGTCTCATTTGATAACGACAGTTGTATGACGTAATAGAATCCCCCAAACAAACAAGACTTACCTTAAGTTGATGTTTGGTTCAGATTCTATGTAGTCAAACAACAACTGGAGGGATCAAATGCCCTCCCAGTTATATTTATTAGTACCCTCCCTGTGCTTGAGCTTGACAGATGGAGGTTTATTTGATCTTGTGGTGTTATGTTGAACATAACTTGTTGCTGAAAGCTTTTAAGACTGACTATTGCTGACACGGTCCGATGTACATCTCATTTGATCCCTCCAGTTGTTGTATGACTACATAGAATCTGAACCAAACATCAACTTAAGGTAAGTCTTGTTTGTTTGGGGGATTAAACACGATATTCAATAAAGCCTTTCTAAACTGTACTAACGAAATATTTAGAATTATTTAGGCAGGTTGCTGCTTCATACAGGGTGAGAAAGTCATTCAAAAAGCTCACAGGGGAAGTTTTTGCATGACCTTTAGCCTGCATTAGGCTGCATTAGGCTACCAACTGGCTCTAAGACAGATATTTATGATAAAGTTAACGTCCAGTTTAAATAAGGTTATACTGCATTTGATACAAATAGCATTTCTGATATAATGTAGTCTAGTCTGGAAACTAGTATTGACTGTGGTGGAATGTCGACTTTTGTACCTGGTGGCTTATACACTTTTCTAACATTTCATGAAGATATGGAGAAGAAATATAGTTTAGTTTTAATGAAGATGATATCATCTGGTCATAATCCAATCAAAATCAGTTCAACTATAAGTTCAACAACTACACACTAAACGTCATTTTAAATTGGCAGATTTCTCTCCCTTCCCCAACGATCACTCCTTATTCAGACCTAACGAACGTGCGCGGTGTGGACACGTTATGTCTTTGCCCTGTAATTAATATATCACGGCCCATACTTAAAACACTTTATGTTGAGTATGAGTTCGTTCTCAAGTTTTTGATTGGTCAGATTTGAGCATTTGGCTCAGATCTGACAAATTAAAAGCTTGGTAACTCACAACTGACAGGTTATGTCGAAACAGTTTAACTCTTATCCTGATATCAGCGATACTCACGGTTAAAACAGCTACGATCCAGATGAGACACTCAATGTGTAACTCAATCTCATCGGGATCCAAGACGTGACATGTCGATGATTAGATGAGTCGGAAGTTGTCAAAATTGCACCGGGTCCAAATGTGAGCAGACATTATCGTTTTTGTATCGTGCAGTGAACAAAATGGTAAACGTGTATCTTATATAGTCAAAATAGCATACACCTGTGGGGAACATAATAGCATAATAATATACGAAGAAAGGAATACACATAAAGTGCATACATATATAAAGTGCACATATACATATAAAGTACACAAACAAATATATAAGTGCACAAATAGATAAATGTGCATAAATACTTAAAGATTGAATTACATTTTTGTTGTGTTCATCGATGTATAAATCCAGACCTGATCAGGCACAACTTGCATGAATTCCGAAGGAATTCATGCAAAAAGTTGTGCCTGATCAGGTCTGGATTTATACATCGATGAACACAACAAAAATGTAATTCAATCTTTATAATTCCATCCATTTGTCCTTTTTATTAAAGTATAACTTGTTGACATTGTCTATTTTAAGAACACGGTGCGTAGGAATATATTACTACCAAAAACTTCCAAACTGTTAAAAAATTCATTTAATAACGTCAAACTTGCACGTCTGACTGTTTTTTAACAATAACAATTACAAACAAACATGACTTTTAGTTTTAGTCACGTAAACAAAATAATTATGAAAACATTTTTGTCCTGAGAGTATCTACTAAAAATGTCAATGAAATGGCGGAATCCCTCCCTGCCCTGAGCCAAAAACGAAAGTGCAGTTGTTGAAGCAGGCATTGTACCCAAAACCTGCTTGACGACTATCTGTGTTTACTGAGGAGGTGAACTGGTTGGAAATGTGGCTAGGAATCGAGTGCTGCTGGTTTTCACAGGAAGGAGATTCACTGTTTATCGTGGCTGCATGTGTCGTTAATGGAAGAGAAGGTGGGTGGGGTAGTGTGACTGGAATATGAGTATGACGAGCGTTGGATTGTTGACATTCATTGAATAGAGAAGTGCTGGTACATGTGGCAACGGGTGTCCTGAATGGTGCAGATGAATTTGAATGTTGGTGAGGTAAAGAATCAATTTGCCCAGCAGATGCACTTCCAAGCACAGCACTTAGATTTTTTTTCTGTGACACGCTTGGGCGCCTGGAATAGGATTTAAGTGAATCCTCACATGTGTGATCTGACATGAACATGATTGACCTATTTGAAATGCCAGCATCATTCAAGGCAGTGATAGCAGTTGCTCTAATTGAATGGGCAGTGTAACGTTGAATACCAGCATTTTTGCATATATCAGGCATGAACTGTGTGAACTGTCTGGCTTTGACAGGTGTAGCTGTGTACCATGTGGGAAGTGATGGATTTTTGAGTGAATCTTGTGAGCAGTGGTTGAAAAGGCTTACAGCACTTTTCTCAGTTTTTGACAGGAACATTTTGATGGCTGAGACAGGGCAGTTGGGTCCCCCAGTTGCATACAAGCGTTTATCATATGACTCTTCCAATGACTGACTGATGCCACCTTGATGATTTTTCTGTTGGGTTTCATGTGAAATACTGATGTATTCGCACCCGGATTCGTCAGCAGTAAAGATAAGCGAACTTATCTTCAACTGCTGATGAAACTCGAGGCCTCTTGAAACAAAGTGGTAAGACAGAAGATACCACACCCTAAATCTCAAGGCAACAGGAGTCTGGTTTTGCAAGTATAGAGTTATTTTTTCCAATTCTAGAGGGGGGATCACTGGGAAATGCTGTGTTGGTCTTGATACACCCTGTTTCAGGTTGGTCTTCAGTTTTGCATTTAGCATTTTATTGCTGGATGCAAAGTCCTTATCACGAACAATGTCAATATTTCGCCCAATCTCTTTCAGGTGGCGGTTTATTGCAGCTCTAACATTTTTCAAAGTGTTTTTATGATACTCTGCTGCCTGATCTTCAGGCATCTTTTTGGCCCTCTGTCCAATGTCTTTTGGGGCAGCCTCCGCATAGAATGTGCGTAGGTGCGCATTCATATCTTGGCTGCTAATTGTTGATATGTCCAAGGAGTGCCCGTTTTCATAGCACCAGGCTGCAATAAAATTATTTGATCTGTACTTACTAGAATTATTCCTCCAATGTCACTTATTGCAAAATTATATATCTAAATTTACGTGTATAAGAATCAGTTCATATGTCTTTTATGGTTAAGGGAAAATAAGATATGAATTGCAAAATTGTGTTGAGTTTAGATTATATTGCACAGTGACACAAGAAATTTATATTGCACCAGTCATGTACTGATGTAGAAAATAAAAAGTAGCAGGTATCACACAGACTAAATTGCTTAATACCTGATCTTATTGAATGTTTATGTAAGATTTTTTTGCCAATTAAGAAATTAATAAACACTATTTAAGGTTAACAAAACACATAATGTACATCAGGAATAAAATATTGCGCAACAACCTTATGTAGTTTAACTGGCAAAACACCTTCGGCCCGATGCAGCTATTTCATGGTTAGAAGGAGTTCTGGGATCAAAACCCAGCATAAGTAAAGTTGCGCAGTTGGATAATACATCATATATGTCACTTAAAATTTACTTCGATAAAGCTGATAGATATATGATAAACATTTTTAACGATAATAAAATGTTTGGATAAATGTCAAACAAAATATAATTGGTAGACAAAACAATTTTTGTTTTGTTTTCAAAAATGCTAAAAGCCTATCAGCTTAATTGTATTTGAGGATTAGGAAAAACCCATCATCAATAATTTAATTATTCATTGTAGATCTAATAAAGTTCATTTCAGATTTTAAAGATTATACGATTATGGTTGTAATACAAATCATCCTATTTATTTTCGCCATTTTGTCAGAGCCAATATTACCACATAAGCTATGTAACATAGCTTTTTACCTAATGAACATGTATTTTTGGTGCATTCCAAATGGCAAATTTAATGACTTTCAAACTTTTGTTCTACTCAACAGTGAAACATGTATTCAATCCTTTCCTACGCCTTTCTACGCCTCTGTAAATAGTCACTTTTTGAAACCGTTGTGATAAATAGAGCATTTGCACCATGGGAAATGCTCTTTTTATCACGATTGTTTCAAAATACACAATTCTAGTTTTCAAAGAGGTTAAATTGGGTCTAAAAATAGCTTAGGAATATGTTTATCATTCATATGATTACATAATTATATATTTAATTAAAGCAGGTTTGATATCTACAGTAGAGCACAAAATGAATGAATGCTATACATTTATTTCCATATTAAGCAGTTTGTTTGATCTTGGTCTACACTGTATTTTAAACAATTGTTAGAATCTAGTGAAGGGATGGGATGAAAACATATATTACATGTATAGATCTAATAGAAATAATGTACCATTGAAGACCCCAACACCCCATTTGGTGTTCCTTTTGGTTGACTTGCTGTAATAAGCATCTTCTATGCATTCTAGGTCTTTCTGGTCTAGTTTCTTAAACCTCACAGGCTGGACCAGACCCTCTATCTCATTCATTGCTTCCAGCAAATCTTGGTCCTCAATGTCATCCTCAAACCCGGGACTGCTTGACACATCAATCAGTTGAAAACAACCGTAATCCATTTTAAGCAGTTAAGAGAACCGAGTAGAAACAGCAGACGAACAGTCGTTCTCAGACGTAGTATGTAGATGAGGGTTTTTATTTACATTTAAGTAGGTATTTTGTCAAGGAAAATTGATTTATAACAACAGCAATAAAAGTGGAAATTTATTTTTATTATTTCGAAGAACGGATAGGACTATAGTGTATCGACGTGAACGATACGGTCGACCATTTGTTTACATAGTAAAAAAAGTAGTTCCCTAGTATCGGCTACTGGTTACCGACTTCCTTTGAATAAGGGAACCAGCGCTTTTACATTCATTCAGAAATTAATGTCAAATTTCAACCAATCAGATTCGTCGATTTTGTGTAACTGTCGCTGGATTGGAATTATATAGCAGTGGTAGCTTTATGCGTGTTCGTGACTATCATTAAGCAGAATGCTCCTAGTGGAATGATTTTTTTCTTTTCAAGTCAACTCAATTAAAAGTCGCATGCTACATTATGCAGTTATGTAGTTGAATTAGAGACTATGTAAGTCTGACGTACACTATGTAATTCAGTAGTTTATGATAATGAACACACACAATAGCTCGCCCTTTTCCTGTGAGTTTGCAGATTATAACTTTCACAATAACGGCCCCCAGCACGCACCACTCCAGCTACAACCCCGATCATCCACGAATACTTATTTTCGTCCTTACTCTCAGTTGTTTTTCCCAGCAACTTTGCAACCTACACATTCATAAATAGAAAATTTACAATAAACCCCCACTTCCAGTACTCTAATCCGTCGACACGTATGCAGTGGTATTTACAAACAGGGTAGATCCAGATCAGAACAGCCTTTCTATCAGAATATGTATGGTTTTGTAATTCAAAATCCTCTAGCAAGTGTAAGACGTTCACACTGAGTGAACTTTATAAGGAAACACTGATGGACTCTTCCATTTTGACATTTTAGCCTAGAGAAGATTAACCCTTCGAATACGGGATATCCATGCGCTGGAATTTGCAGTGTCGACACAGATCAGAACACATCTGGAAGAGCCCTATGATTAAGGAGTTTACTGTTTATCATTCAAATTAAGCTTTTCGTACTGAGTGAACGTTACAATGAAACACTAATAGGCTATTCCATTTTTGCAAATAAGCGTTGACGAGTTCGCCCTTTGAATACAGGATACACATACACCGGAATTTGCAAACAGTGTCTACACTGATCAGAATACTCTGATCACGACCTGCACTGTTTATCATTCAAACTTCTCTATCAAGGTGATTCCTTTGTATCGCGTAAACGTTACAGTTACACAACTGGTGTGCTGTTTCCTTTTGATAATTCAGCGTTGAAAGGTTGGTCTTTTACATACGGGATACGCGACAACTCGTATTTGTAAATACAGTAAAACATCTCTACCCCGGAATTCTAATAGAGAATAATTCAGATACCTTAAGGCAGGTGACTACTTTTTGCAGGATGGAATTCATACAGAAAGCTCCTCTAGGAGCTTTCTGTATGACATTCACCCTGCAATAAGCTGCCACCTGTCCCCTAGACCGATATTTATATTAAATTTAACTTCAGGGTTCATGCTTATAAAGCTTTTAGTTGAGCCTGAGATCGTTCTCAAGCTTTTAATTGGTCAGATTTGAGCCAAATCTGACCAATCAAAAGCTTGAGAACTCAAATCTGGCCAATCAAAAGCTTGAGAACGAAACTCAGACTCAACTAAAAGCTTTATAAGCATGGACCTGGTTTAGAGGGGTTCTACTGTAGTGTAGTGTAGGAACTTACTGCATAACTGTCTTTCTGCAGTAACTATTTCCCTCCTTATATATACGTTTTGTCACTGAACTGTCTCACCAGGGTCTGCTCTGTTTGCGAAAATTAAAAAAACAACATATCTATCTAAAAGGACGTGGACGCGGGAGTCAGTCTTAGTTTAAAAGAGTAGCTACCGCATGACAATACTCATGGAGCAATGTTTTATGTGATACAAAAAATACAGATCCACTAAACCAGGTAAGTTCATTAAATCAATGCAATAGTTCATATGCTGATGCCTATATAATTTGAATCCTTATTTGTACTGAGAGCACACTATTTAGTCGAAAGCGTGAATGTCTGTGATCCAATATAGTTAATCGAACTCTCGAGGTACTACGTCGGGTGCTCGTAGCATTAAATACAGTGCTCGAAATGCTAAACTAAACCATAGATTTCAAGGCGTATGTGGTAATGGTTTATAACATAACTTGTGGGTTCAGCATGACGTAACGCTATCATATATATATGTTGATGTTCACGGGCATATAGTCACTAGTGAGTAACATTCGAACGACCTAACTGTATTCATACGCGCTGTCAAAACAAACAAACTGGCGGACAGTGACCTTACCTGTCCACGATTGAGTCACAATAGGAAAGGACTGTTGGCACTTGCGCCTTAATTTCGATAACATAATACATATCATAATCGCTGTTGGTAAATATCTACAAAGTATATGCGAAAAAAAAAGACCTACCAACTACTCTGACCAAACCATCTAGATCTACCATTCTACATATCCGCAGCGCAACTTTACGATTCCCTTCTCCGCATATATCCTTTCGTTTAACAGAAATCCTGTAGGAATCAGAAATCCTGTAGGAATCAACAAATTATCCTCTACGCTATTACGTTTGGTCCAGACGACATGTATGAATCCAAACAAGACGCAAATACATGATTCACAAACGTATTATTTATTTTTTGTTTGTTTCTCTTTTAGTATTTGTTGACAAAACACTAGACGGTTTGTGACTGTTTATAAAGATAGGTATAACTTATTTTGGAACAAAACATGACCTACTCTAATGTAAACAAAACGAAGCGATTACAGCGTTTCTTTATTTTTAAAAACCTTAGCAAGCCGCAATTTTTCCAACGTAGTTGTCTTGGTGCAATGGATATATACCTAGGCTTTCATGTGGCGGGTTTTGAGTTCGATTATTACCAGTGACCAATAATTGTTTTATTAAAATACTGCCCGTACAAAACAGCAATTAATATTAATATTAACATATAATGAATAATAACAAAATACAGTTGTATTAACGCATAATTGAATTGGAAATTGTGTATGTAAGACACAGCAATTCCCTGGTGTTGGAGCTTGCCTAGCTGAACCTAAAGTTACTAAGTCATTTGACCTTGACCTTGACGTTGGGCCTGCCGGCAGCATGGACAGGGTACGCCATGAAAATATGGATGGTGGTTAATGCGTATATGCAATTCCACGCCAATAGCTATAGTGGTTAATGACATAAAAAAGTGAACAAACTGGGACAACCAACTGCACGTAAAAGCGTGACTGACTGAAGGACATACATACAGACGGACGGACAGATAGACAGACAGGTGAAAAACATAATGCTCCCTGACTGTCGTCAATGGGGGCATAAAAAGAATAGAAAAATAAAAATATGATTACAAATAGTAAATCAGGTTTTATTTACCCCATATGCATATGTTACCGTAATTATTTCTTCACTATTCTTTAATGCAATCGATTCTATTGTTTTCCTTACAAACGTGTACTAATAGCGAGTTCCTGAAGCGCCCCTCGACCAAATCAGCCCAGCACCTAACTGGTCATAATGTTGTCTCTGTGTCTACAGACAGTGATACTGAGACTGGCACAGTACCATTTTGAACATGTTAACAATACTGCTTCATTTAGACGGATTTTACTCTTAAGATGGACGTTGACGTGTTTGCATATTATATACTTTACAGAGTTCCTGATAAAAGTACATGAATGTCGAATGCTATTTAAAGCTTTTATTATAATCTGGACATTGTGGTGTAAGGGTGTACCGTTCTAAATGAGATATTCTTGGTGATTAGAAGTTTTTTGTTGAAACAACATTATTACTAGCCTACATAATTGTATTTAAATGTACTCATTTTCATAATATCAATTACATTTATAAGGAACTAAATTAGCTGAAACGAAGACGTTCCCCGTGTAATTGTAACAAAACCAGAAATGATAATTCTTGAAATGAAATAAAAAACAGCTTTAATATATAAAATTTACAGTTATCCTCAGCTGCTTCATATTTTAAACGAATCTTTTTAGGTATGGATTACTATCATTTATTTCATCACAAACCAAACACATCGGATTTAACTGTTATTCTTTACGAAGTAGAATTTTAAGAAATTATAACAGCCAAATTAATAAACCCTTGCTAAAATGGCACTTAATTAGTGCTCTTAATATTGTTGTAGTAAACAACTAAACATTTATTTAGTTTTACATGGCGTCAGTAGTATTTTAGTTTACTTACCAGTCGGCTGGAAGACATCCTTACTTGACAGATCAGACCAAGACCTGGATCAAACCCAGTTCTAAGAGAAGCAAAGTAGCTACTTAACCTCTGATGCCCTTTTGAATGTTATTTTTGTGTTATATAAAATATAGTTAAATTCACATACATCTTGGTATAAGCAGCCCTTGAAAAGGTCTTTTTTGTGCTATTATAACAGTATCTACTATGGTGTAAAGAAGTCTTTAAGATAAAATGTTTACCCTTACAAAAACTATGCTTTTCCGATATTTTGTCCTGTAAACCAAAACAAAATCAACATGAAACTAATGGTCACACTATAATCAATAATAATATGGGAAAACACTGGAGTGATTGTACCGTGCAATTCATCAGAATGTACCTAACAGTATGCCTGCGCCTGCGCGGGCTCTTTTCTGGTAGTCATCTAAATCAAGCACAGCAGAAACATATTTCAAATATATGCTATATCCCGAAACAGCTGATCGCCAAAACTCTTCCTCTAGTTTTATGCAACCGTTCGTACTAACTCTTTGTCCATTTCAATAAACGTTTTCACTAAATTTGAATGTGTATACAACTATGATGAAGGGCTTAATCCACCAAAACGAAGGCGCATTTGGATTTCATTAACAGTTAGTGACGTGTAGGTGAACTGTATGCGCAAATAGCGCACTTTACACAGAAACATATTGTGTACAGTGACGTCATAATATGACGTGTTTGTATGTCGAAACTGTAACTCAAGATTTATTTTGACGTGTTTCTGTAAATCGTTGTATCATGAACTATCACAGTTAAATTGAATATCAGAGATCAGAGATATCTGAATTGGAACCCGATTGAAATGACAGTAAGTCAATAAACAGTTGGAAAGTTTGTACCAGTTACTTAGCATACAGAATAACACCTTTCATTCATCATTTCTATATGTAAAGAGAATTTATAACAATCCGCGTTACTGCTGGAATATTGGCTGCAAAAACATATGCGTTTGTTATGTTATGTCAGGACGGGCCAGAGTGTGGACAAAAAGACAAATATTTTATTTAAATTTTATTTTCTTCTATTATCATATTTCTTCATTAAATATTAATAATAACATTTTATTATAGCTCTATATTTATATTTAAATATTTAAATAAATATAGATCTTTACATTTATAAAATCAATACCTTTCCACAATAATTCATCATAACAATTTTCAACCATCAATATCGTGTGAACAGTTTTTAAAGTTTGAGAACCTTTTCAAAAATCAATATCGTTCTAACGGACCGTTTGAAATTCGGCCGATTTATTCGGAAAGCGCGGACCGAAGAGTAGATCGAAATATCCGGTTGCTAAGCATCACAGAGGCTTCAAAGTGAAAATATTCATTAGCCAATCAGAGACGAGATAACAAATAATTCCACGTCCGCTTCAATCCGTCGATTGAAAGTTGTGTTTGTTGAAAGATACAAATTCATGAATATTTACAAATTCAAAGACAATCATGACGAATAAGAAGTATAAATCGATTGAACGACTTGTATATGAAGGGATCATATGGGCCGTATATATTGTCATGCGGGAGTAAAGAAATACGAGGTAAAAAATTATGAAATTGACTTGCTGACACAATCGGTTTTAGTGCATGCAGCAGGTGACATCATAACACTACCGCCGACCCTGAAAGAATTGGTCCCCAATTCCAAACTATATCATCTCGGACAAGGCCTATGAATATAAGAATAAGTTAATGCCTTTCACATGTACAAGTTCAACATAATGATCCTAAAGAACCTATTTAGTTTAGTCAGGTCAGTCACTGGTTTCTACAGTTGTAGATCTACAGTAAAAATATTTCCTCTAGATCTATGACCAATTATTTGTGAAATAATCACATGCTGAAGAAATCAACATCTCATTCTTTACTTTATAACATTTGTATACATTACAAAATTCATTACAAATATTTGACTAGACCAATACAACATTTGTATCGATAGTTAATACTAGACATTATTTTGCATAATTATACCTTCAGACTATAATGTGAGTATAGTCTTAAGTCATAGCTTTGCAAAAATCGCAATACATGACTAGATTACCTGATACCCTTATCACATGAATAAATACAGTAAGGTTGCAAGAATATTTTTCATGCAAATATATCTAAATCTATTTCACAAATTATTTATGACACACAATAAATTCTGGGGTGCAACCCAGTGACATCTCAAAGTAAAATGTACAAGATCAATGTAGTACAGATTTATATTTATATGCATGTATCAATTTGTCAAATAATTCTCAGTTCTGAATTGATCACAAATGTGACAAGTTCAAATCTGATCCTGTCTGATAATTCAAAACTTTACAAAAGGACTTATAATAAAGTCTCAACTCTAGGTATTATAAAGACTCCATTATAAATTGCAGTTTTCTGACTTCATGCCTGTATAACAAAGACAAATTAATACTTTTACACCTACATTTGTATTACATAACCTATTTGAAATGGCTATTTAATGTAAGTGAATTATTGAATTAGTAATGAATATTTTCAATACTTCCATAAATCCACTTTTTAAAACAAAGTGAATTGAATTAAGTTTTACATGGATACTTACAAATATTTTGAATGTACAATTGTCCTAGTGTAACACTATTAAACATTGTTTAATAATGACATTAGAAGCAACAGCATTTATCTACATAAAATAATTACTAATAGCACTTACTATGTAATACTTGTACATACATAATGATAATATGTACATAATACAATGTTATACAATTTTTATCACAGGGTTTTGTCAAATGTTCACAAAGTTATTATGAGTTCATACTGAGGATGCAGAATACACATTCTGTTCATAAATAAATTATAGTCCTATTCAGTTTATATTAAAGTAACTTTGAAATGTTAATTAATTGTTCATAAAACCACATGGTGATAATCTATACACATGAATTACTGTTCATTAAGAGTTTGTTTGTTAATATGTATGTAATAATATTTAGTAGATAGTCCACATAGATAGTCCACTGTCCTACGGTTATGGTTCCGCCATCAGGAATGGAGTAACAGTTTTCATATATAAACAGTTTTCATATAGCAGTTTTCATATAACAGTTTTCAGGTTCACTGGATAGTGAAACTCTTCCATGTATCAGTTTTCAAAACAATCACATTGGAAATGCTGAAGTGAGACAAATAACTTTGTCTTACTAATCTATATCAACAATTTTATATTTACCGGTAATTTTTCTGAACATTGCGGTAAGTAAGAAATACACATAATTATAATATACGTTTTCTTAAATATCTGTTTTACCACAATTATGAATGTAAACTTCCCTGGTATATAATGATAACTAAAACCAAGATGGTTTTTCACCACCAGTATACTTTTTCAGTTTATCATGATGAACTATTTTGTGTTTTGACTGAGCCGTAATCTTTATACGGTACAATACATCATTAATTTTCATTGTAATTTTGCACGGACCTTTCCAAAGTCTTTGAAATTTAGGGTTTAACCCACTCTTTCCTTGTGGATAGTATTACCACACAGCATCACCCTCTTTAATAGAATCTGTTTTGAAAAATAAATGTTTCAAATGAGAATTTTGGAATAGCCAGAATGTTGAATCATTTAGAATTTATAGAAGAAAAAGATAAAATTCAAAATTTGACAAATTGTGTTTAAAACAAAATGGAACACTTACCAAACTGATGTAGAAGCTGGAAATGGGTTCTGGATCTGTAAATAAAAAGCATAAGATAGATTAATATTAGAAAATAGATCTACTGATAACTACTGTTGCTACATGTATATTGATAATGATGGATACAGATAGAGATGAAATGGAAATGGTTGGAATGAGCAGAAATGATATGAATGGAGTAAACAGTGGTTCTCGGATAGAAAATCAAATTTCAGAAATATCAAAGAATATAAATGCTTTAAGTTCAACAATTTATGTACGAATTCACAGCTGCAACAGAAAATTGGCACTTTGGAAAATGAAATGTTGACAATGCAAACTAATAGATCAGAGATGCAAAACCCAGATCCAGAAATTCAATTTAATTTAGCTCCACATAGGAATAGGTCTCGTTTTAAGCAAAACATAAATACAAATCAAAATATTTCAGATAATAATAGAGGACTAAAAGTTAAACCTCAGCAGTATGAGGGTTCTACAGATATAGAGGATTATTTAACACAAATCAATAAAAATACAATCTAGCATTCGTGTTAATGAATATTGGATTTATTAAATTCGTCTTTTTAAAACGATAAAAACGAGCTTTTATTAAATCCAATAGTCAAGAACACTCATGTAAGATCCTCTAGGAAAGGAGTATTGATAATATTGAAAATGAATGCTTATCTCTCTTTACATTGTCACCATTTTATAAATTAATGAATTATTATTTCTCAAACCAAGATGTAAATTAGAATATAGTCAGTTTCTATTCAGGTTTCAGGCAATTTTAGAGAGGGATTGTTCAACCCTTTATCAGATTAATACTCATGTAAGAAATAATGATACCATGAGTACCGACAAGTATTAGCTACATTTCTTTTAAAGTTTATGATGGTATATGCACACAGATCAGATCTTTTCTATTTGCAATGCCATGACAATGCATTTATAAATACGAAAATACTGGTAAGTGTTGACTGAATTGCTTATGTAAGTAAGGGCAAAGTAAAGACACTTGTCATAATGTGTATCTTTAATTTTGTTTGTCATATTTTCATGTCTTGTGTCAATGAATTTTAGACAGATTTGCATATGTCTGAAAACCAGTATTTCTTTATTTGCCATATATACATGTATCACTATTTATGAATTATTGTAGTAGTGTTACCTTCATTATATATGTTTTTTCCTTAAAGTTATTTTTGCATAAACAGACGACAACTGCCATGTCAGGGACCTCAGGCAAACAACAAACAGCTGCCAATCACGGTTATTCAGGAATTCCAACATCAACACAGACAACAGCAATACATGCAACGGGACAGACTGATGGACATTGATCAGAGCATTGGAAATATCTTCAGCAGGATCAGATAAAAGGTGTAGTTTATGTAAAACTGATCGTTTCCTAAGAATATATTCTGATATGGTTGAACCTTTACCTGTTTGGAACTTCATGTCAGAAATAATGGTTTTGTCAGATCTACTATAATTTTATAAGCAAACAGTAAATTCAGATCTGGCAGATGCATCAGGAGCCATCTGACCCGGGTCTACTCAGCCAATGGACGCACAGGCAATTATAGGGATTATTTCTTATTTCTTATGAACTTGAATACTTTTAAAAGCATAAATGGTCCTGGTATTGAACGCTATTGGTGGGCATGATTAAACTGTTACCAAAAAAATAGTTTTAGATCCTTACCGTGGTAATTGAATTCACAAGTTACTCATTGCCATAAGTCAGTGAAATTAAACATCGTCTTTATGCGTGGTATATTATAATATATGGGCATTCAGTATTTGTTATACAGACAGAGACTCATATTAGGGATTTTTAAGGTCCTGAATTGACATTGGTGACAAGTCATATCGTAGTCATAACTAATTGTAAGATGACAATTATTGGTCAAAACCTCTGATGGGAACAATGTGATTTTTAGCTCGTCTATTGTTATCACTCGGTCGTAGGTGTTGTCGTCGGTGTGCAAAAACTATTTCACTATTAACCCTTTCGCTCACGTAAATGCCATTTAACATTTGAAAACGAGTTAAAGGCTACTGTAACAGCCATCTAATCAGGGTCTGCTGTTTCCTTGTGGAATTGTATATAGATTGCATTTATTCTGCAATTTTGTTATCATAAAACATCTGTATCCATAATGACGTTATATAATTTAAGCTAATTCGTATTCATTAAGTAATTATTTCTAACATGAAATTCATAAAAGTGGATATTGCTGGAGTATTGCTGGAGGATCAGAGTTCCAAAAACTCTGGTTTTATCGCCTCTTGTGATAATGCAAAGAGCGAACAGTGATACAAATTATTGTACCATCAAGACCCGACCAGTACCTTGTGGGACCTTAAATGCTACGTAGGATATATAATACAATAACTTTCTTTATGTTTATTATTTCATATGTAGTTATTGTACTAGCCAAAAATTTGTAATTTGATCATTATAAAGAGAATAAATTACAAAAGTCATTAGCTTTGTCTTTTTCTAAGAAACGGCATGCTTTTGTGATCACTGGGTTGTAGGCATTGATAATGACATAGTTGTAGGCGTTAGCTTCGTCGTTCAAAAATGTAGCTGATTAATCAAAAGTATAAGAGGTATCAACATAGACAGGCACCAATTCAGACGAGCGATGGTGCCGCATGCGGCTCTTGTTTTAACTTTTGCATATAGTATCATAATTGATCCAGGTAGTATTTTGATAATTCATTTTGAACAAGGAAGACAAAATAAAGCTTGCACATAGTCAGTCGAGTTGCAGAAGTACGCATATAAATATTTGTTCAATGTTGACGAAGTCCAAAGTTCTGATGATTGGTAGGGTGTCACAGAAACAGACTGCAAGATACTTCTTGAATCAGTTTGAGTAAGTGTTTGAGCAATTGTCTTACTGGTTAGGTATAGTATTCTCTCTGTGTCTCTCTGTCCATTTGAGCATCACTCTCTCTGCTCTCTCTGTGTCTCTTTCTCTCTCTGCAAGCGTTTTGTGGGGTTACATATTAAGGTCAAGGTCATGTGCCAAGGTCAACTTACGGGTCAAATCTAGACGCACTGCACATACAAGGTTGGCGACTTATGGAAGTGATTATCTTGAAGGGTGTTTAAGGTCAATGGCATACATCAAGGTCAAATGCTAAATTACAGGTCAAATTAAGATAAATTGCACAAACATACTTCAAACTTTGGCATGTATGTGCAACTTTTTTAAGCGAACATTTTTACTAGGGGTGACTTATTAAGGTCAAGGTCATACATCAAGGTTAATGGTCAAATTTCAGGTCAAATTTAGTTTGGCGATAATTTTGTCGCCATTCAATATGCATACTTTAAACTTGGCAAGCATGTTTTAGCGAACATTTTAGAGTGTGTCTTATTAAGGTCAAGATCATATATCATATGGGGGATAGGGTTTGACTAACACATCTTACTTAGCTGAAATGTTATAATGGCATGCGTTAGATACTTTTGTATTGATAGATACTATAGAGTCACACCAATTATAATTTTATTAGTAAACATAGCTGTCTTATTCGACAGCTTCTACAGGAGATGTCTGATCTAATTCTGCTCTGTTTGCAAATGTATATGAGGGAAAGGGTTGAAGAAATTTCGTTTTCGAGCCAGTCATATTTAGCATTTTACATGTATACTGATGAACCGGTAAAATAAGTGTTCATTTGCAGTTTTGCAGAAGCAAGCATGGCAGCGGTTAGTAATCAGCTGATCAGGGTGTACTGTGAAAAAAGGTTTGCATACACACCTCCAGCCTACAGGATGGGAAATTCCTTATTGCTATCAACTGGAACATGGATCTTGATACACAGAAGTGGAATCATGAAGGCAGCTTATTGTAAGTTTCGGACATTCATCAGACTTGTATATTCATGTCTCCCCATTTATAATAGGGAAACATCTTTTTTGGTCGAGTTGTCCGTCTGTCCTTCCATCCGTCTGTCTGTGCAACTGAACAGATATTGGGGCCTTTTTTGGTGTCCAGGTATACTAGGGGTCATTTTTTATCAAGGGGCCATGGCCCTCTCTTACATTACAGAAATAGCCCCTAAAAACTTGCCAATGTTTGGGTGTCATGGACGACCAAAAATAAAGTGACGTCGGATATTTGTATTATCTTGTTTTTGTCGTACCCTTTATTACTTTTCTACAGTTACTCTGTTTGCAGCTCAATCGTTGAGTACAATAGCGATAGGTTGATACAGTTTGTTCATTTTTATCACTGACCGTTTCAAGGCGGTACTTCTATCTCCCTCCTAGTGTATGATTGTTTTGTCTTTGTGTGTCTTTTGATGTTTTTATTTTTATGTGCATTTGCTATTTCCTTGTGTTGCTGTTCGGGCGTTTTTTTGTTATGTATGTGGTATTTCCTGCATGACTCATTTTTGTACTTGTCTGTTCGATGGAATGGGCCATATCGGACCTACAGTGGCCCTTTAGTTTGGACAAAGGGCCCTTTGGTACGGTTTCTTACTAGAAGGCTCCAATCTCTTTTAAGTGATACGCCCTTCTGTCTGTCTGTCTGTCGAACTCGTGTCCGCTCCATATCTCTCACAAATATGGAATTATTTCAAAATGAGTTGGCACAAATGTTCGGCTTAAAGGGGACGTCCCTATATTTGACGCGTTTCATAAACACTTAAAATATACAAAACTCATTTACTTTTTTCGCTGAAAAGTAGTATATCGCAAAAAGCCCCATCCGATTACCGTTTATAATGACAAAACATCCATGTGTTTGATATCGATCCCGGTTTTACTGCCCGAAGTTTCAGTTTTATTCAGGTTGGGTTTTAGTTTTGTAACTGTTCGCCCTATTCGCGATTCTCCGACCACTTCCGAGAAAGCTATTACGTAAACAATGGAGGGATCGGGTGATCATTGGCAAAACGCGGAATAATTTAACGGAAAAGGCCGATAATATTGTGTTGTGGAACAAAAATCATCAGTATTGATGAAATCGGTTTACAGTAAAACGGCGATAATCCGAGGAGTGATTTTCCGAGTATATGGTCTAATCCGAGGGAATTTGTATGGTCCGGACATGAAATCTATTATTTCAATACAACTATGTACCATGTAATCCGAGTCTCGATAATCCGAGTTTTCGAGCCCGCTTCTTGGTCCCTTCATCAATTGTTTCATTAAATTACCTGCCTAATCCGAGCATGCATCGCGGACACTTCGAAGTCAATTTATCACACCTCCATTGTCGATGTCTCGCGACTCCGTGTGTCCCAGCAATTAGAGGTGCCACTGTGTTAGTTTGCTACTATGTGTGAATAACACCGGGTCCAACAGTATACACATATGTTGGCAGTAATTGTGAGCGCATAATTGTGTAAATTAAATGCACCGATTCTTTGCATAAGTGATAACGGTAAACACCATTCACAGCCGAGACCGAAGTTTCACTGTAGTTTAATAATAAACCCAAATTTAGTTTCTATTAGACATAGAACAGTCGTAGCTTCTAACCTAATACTTATGGATTTTAGTTTGCCTAAGTTTCCATTCGTCGACATTTCATTTTAGTTTTGGATGTTAAAAAACAACATCGCTTCGCTCCCGAACTGTTTTGCGATAAGAAAATCAGGGCGAGTTGAATTAATTAGTAATCGGAACATTCGGTGTTATTCGTCTGAAATACTCTATAAAGATTGTTTACTCTCGTAATAAGCGTTTGGTTGAACGAGACGTTTCTAAAAATACGCAAACATATCAATTTATCTGTTGAGCACACTCTGTGGGCAAAACACACATGTTTGTGCATACACTGTACGATATATTTGACACGTTGAATCCACAAATTATGAATTAATGGATAATCCGAGGGTAGCGGTAATCCGAGCATTTTCTCAGTTCCCGACAGTCCTCGGATTATCGCCATTTTACTGTATTTGTATCACAGGGGCATTTTTCGATATAAGTTCAAATTGGGAACCTTCATAATAATGATAGAGCATAACAAATACCAAGTTTTAAGAAATTATTGAAAATATGCGATCATTGTAGGGACTTCCTCTTTAATAAGACAATGTGCAGAACTTTCAATTCAGGCACGTGGGTCAACGGTCAAGGTCACATGTCAATATCATTGTTTTTAGTCACAGCCTTCGTTTCCGATACATATCTCTTAAACACTTGGAGGGATTTCAAAATGATGTGGCACAAAGGTTCACCATAACATGGTGATGTTCAGGCACATTCTTCAAAGGTCAAGGTCGTGATTCAAAGTCAAAGGTCAAATGTTTTAGCCTCAATCTTTATGTCTGCTCCACAACTGTATAACCCTTGGAAGGATTCCAAAATACTGTGACACAAATGTTCCCCGATGTGTAGCCATCAGAATTCAGGCACATGGGTCAAATGTCAAGGTAACAGTTCAAGGTCATGGCTACAAGGTTAATTATTCACACTTTCTTGTCCGTACGATAAATCTTACGTGGTTAATGCCATTTGGTGAGAGGAAGTGTCTTGTATAAGGGACACAACTTTGACAGCGTAACGGAATTTGAAAAAAAATCAAATTTCGTGGACCCTGTGCCTTTCGAATATTGTGCTTATTTAACACAAAATGAAAGAGAAAATATTTATATAAACTAAAAAGAAATAACAACATATACTTGAATACAATACTAAAAGAGACTACATTATATGTATTAGTATTTATATATTATACTTTATATTAGTAATAATGAATTAAAACTAATTTATACCTCAGACACTTCTATGTCACGATGCATATGCGATTTACAAGAGAAACTAGATATAGACCGCCTAGCTGTAGATGAGTTTTAGACATGGGGTTTAAGCTGTTTCCTTCTTTTGTAGTTTCTTGTTTTTAGCACACATAATTATAACCAGTTAAGATGTTGCTATCGACCATCGCCTGATGTCCGTCCGTTCACCCTGTCACGAGTCAACTGATGCATTTTTAAATTTAGTAATTATTGTTGTATTTAGCCGCAGATTGCCGGGCCTCTTTTTGAATAGCAGGTCGATAGCTGACGTTATATAAGCCAGCTAGATTTGCACACTAAAAATGAGTTACTGAGTAAAAGTACACGTACGCATTGGGTCTAGTGTAGGATTTTATTGCATAATGTTATTCTGTGTACTTACACAGTGTACTATGTACTGTGTACTATGTACTGTGTACATATTTTACTTAAACTGAGGCAGTAATAAAGATTAATAAAGATTAAGATTTTTTCTATGTTGCACACGTCAGTTATCGGATGATTTAGGTATGTAATTCAGGTTGCACTAAAAAAAGCTAGTGTCCATTATACACGGCAATTGGGTGAATTTTTAATACTTATTTTTGATTATTTCTTTCCTGTTACTTTAGCAAGCACGGTTGTTTTTTCTGGATTCCGCTGTTACCGACAGTGATATTTAGTAGAGAAAGGCTTTAGAGTAGCCAGTTTACTCTAAAGTAGCCAGTTTACTCTAACAGGGTTTTACAGAGAAGTTAGGCTGTATGCTAAATTTGTACGTTGAAAAGTTTGAACAGGGAAGCAGTTGTTATTTATCATTGTTGAAAGTCAATTTGTGTATACAGTTATGTCTGTATTAAGCGGCCACTAAACACGTTTACCAAATTAGTGCTTTCGACGAATTAGTCTTGCCTTCGAGGGCTACCGTCTTTAGCGGTCATATTTATTACCTTCCCTTGTGTGACGGGTATTTATTACTTCCCTTGAGTGACAGCTTGAAACCGGGTTTGATTGTAAATCATGTTTTTGTTAGGTTTTCAATTCATATTTTTTTGCATTTATGTTTACGTGGCTGTAAGCAGCACATGTATGTAATACTTGTATCACCGTCGCGTGTAGGCAACGGTGTATGTGGATCTTCACTGTGTATCACCACACTGGTGTGCATAGGCGAGGTAGCACGTGGCTGTTATCAGAGTTAGACTTAATTGGCATAGTTGTTTTATATGCAGTTATGGATATGTATATGTATGACATACGGGCATGTATGTGACTTATTAATAGTAGATTTGCTGTACTTAGTTACGTGAGGAAAATATAAGACTGTCAGTGTTTGTTATTTAATTAGTGTTATCGCTGAGGCAAAACACTTATACATGTACTGGTTATATTGTTGTAGCCGTTCTTACTTGAGATCCAGAGGCGGGCACGCAGCAGAAGCCAGGGATAATCTGATCTACCGAGGCCATACACGTTGGTGTTCCTACTCTGCGGGGGTTTTTGTGCCATAGACGTTGGTGACCACCCGGGATCCAAGTGTTGATATTAGACGTGAGATAAGAGATTACAGAGACGTGAGAAGTGAGAAAAGAGTTCATAGAGACATGTGATAAGAGTTATAGAGAAGTGAGATAAAAGTAGCTCTTTATTGAGTGCTTCATTATAGACTCGGTAGTGCATTATATACCCTAGTGAACATGCCTGTGTGCGTAATATTTAGTTTAAAGACAGCAAGAGACACTTACAGCTAGTGGCCACTAACATTTAATGGAATAGTTTTTTTTATTTTGATTGCATTCTGTATATTTGTGTATTTCTTTGTATATATATTTATATAAATAGTTTCTTGTGCTAGAGGAAATAGCATGTGCATCGTGACACAGAAGTATCGTAATTGCAATGCAGGAATGCCACATACGGTTTCAGTTCATTATTACTAATATAAAGTATAATGTACGAATAATATATATAATATTGTTTCTGTTAGTGCTGCTAATTTATCTTATACGTATATAAATATATTTTTTTGAATATGTATTAAATGAACACAAAATACGACAGGCACAGGGTCCACGGAAAAAAAATCAAATTCCGTTACGCTACCGAATTATTTTAACGTGATTTGAAAATTGTTTAATTTTTCTTTTTTCATTTCTAGGGTATGGCTAGAAATGTTGTCCTGTGTACTTTGGGTATGTCTATACGTTTTTGTACATGTACATCTTGCCAAATTGGGTATAACTTAGTCAAGGAAATTAACTCAAGCAGGGCTAGAGGGTGTGTCATGTGTACTCTGTGTACGTCTATAGGTTTTGTACATGTACATCTTGCCTAAATGGGTATAACTTCGTAGAATTATTGGACATACCCATTTTCTCACTTTGTTCATCAAATATATAAAACAATTCATTAAAAAGGGATATGATCCTGTATTATTACAACATACTGCATGTTTGGTTGTGAACCCTTTTACAGTTGGCAATCACGCTGGCCTCTTTGCATGTACGCCGACAAGAAAGGTTTAGTACTCTATGAAGGCGACCTCTTAAATCCAGAAATGGAAGGAGAACGTCGGATATCTGTACTATTTCATTTTTGTCGTACCCTTTATTACTTTTCTACAGTTACTCTGTTTGCAGCTCAATCATTGAGTACACTAGCGATAGGTGGATACAGTATGTTCAATTAAATGTTTTTTTGTTATACATGCACTTTACCACTGTATTTGCTGTCGCGGTTGTTGTAGATTAGTCGGAGAGGGGATACGTTTATTTACACTGTTTGTCTTTTAGGATGGGGATGGAATAAGGGTGAGGTTGGGCGCCCATAAACCGGTTTAAACCCCCGGTGACTTTTGTCACTGACCGTTCCAAGGCGGTACTTCCATCTTCCTCCTATTGTATGTTTGTTTTGTCTTTGTGCGTCTCTTGTTGTTTTTTCTACCCATGTACATTTGCTGTTTCCTTGTGTTGCTGTTCGGGCGAGTGTTTGTTCTGTATGTGGTATTTCCTGCATGACTCATTTTTGTACTTTTAGTCAAGGAAAGTAACTTTTTTCCATGAAGACGTGGATTTGTTTGAGTTACCTCCCTTTGACCGTCATATTGTCATATTGATAAACACCATTGACGGTGTAATTAGTTCATATTCATGTAAGCTATATGTGATAAGATGGACACATGCCATATTTGCCATAAAAATATATTTTATTTAATGAAACTAGGTGTTATATGCTATTTATTTTACAGATTTCCTATTTGTACATGTTTGTACTGTTACTGCATAATATGATCATGTCGGGCAATAGCTTTAAGGCTAGTGTATATTTGTCGATGTAAACCGACCATTAACCATTCTCTTGCTGAATTTTAAAATGCATTTCTCCTTCTTTACCCATGCCCTGTTGTATAATTACATAATATATATATATATATATCTTCACTGTCTACAAGTATCTCGCTGTGCAATCACTGCTGTGGAGTGCACTGGTTGCACAATCAATTTGTAATTAGTGCAGACTCTGATGAGATAGTTCCTGCAGCAGCTGTCTCATCAGGGTCTTCACTATTTACAAGTAGGTATACTGACGTGAATAGCAAGCGAAGGGTTAATATATATTATTTTATCGAGTCTTATACGGGTGTAGGGACGCGGTTAACGTAGATTTTAAGATAATATTATATATTAATTACTAGAGAGTGTATAGGAAACCCTCGTGAATCAGACCTGGAAATAATGGCAGCCACTGCAGTTTCGAGTAAGGAGGGTACTTACAGTAAAGTCCTATTAAACCGCTCTTTGCCGTGTTTGATATACGCTAGAGCATTCATCTAATATAAGTATACATTGTTTTCATGGTTTCAATACGGCGGAAGCTCTCTCAGAGGGACACTCATTGTCGGTCTTTGAAGCAGGTGTCTCCATTCTAAAGACTATTAATTAGGTAACATTATTATAAAATGCCATGCTTGTCAAAATGAAAAAAATAAATAACACTTAGCATTAGCTGCAGACTTTTTTGAAAAGTATTTGTAGACTTACTATTCTTGTGAGTAACGGATACAGAGTTGACAGTTTTTTGGGTGTCAATCAATTCGGCGTCAGATCTGTAACATCGATCTCCTGCGTTGCAAGGGTCAACGGTTGTACTCGCTATGTGAATGAAAAAGTTTCGCCGGAGGCTGTATGTAACCGGGTACCGAATGAATAAGTGTTCGCCCCATAGTAAACATTCAGAGTTTGTTTTGATTATATCCGGAGAGAATGATAACAGTTAGCGCGACACTGGATATGGAAGTTATAGATCGGGTTCAGAATCACTCAACCTGGATATTCACAATTAATTGGAAATCCTACAAACCCAGATCGGAACATGGTAAATAAATAGATTGGTTACAGACCGGAGACTAACCCGTTCGGGATTCATTCTGTCCATACCAAGAACGGTGGTTCCTAGAACACTGGGTACAGGAGTTTAAAGTAGGGACTCGGATTTGAAGCGGAAACCATCGTGGCTCGGAACCGGGTATAATAAGCACTTAGGTAAGAAACTGAAACTTCGGTGCTCCGGTAGCACATTAATAAGCTCAATGAGCGCATTGACGAGTTCTGGTAGCGCATATTGAAGCAACATCACAGCAACAGCAATGCGACGACAACAACAACAATGTCACCACCACCACCAACAACATAATCGTCTGAAAGCTGCTACAGGAGCATGTCTCATGTTTTATACGTAATTGCAGTGGTGAAAGTTTTAGCAATGTTACAAATGGGCCGAATGATTATAACGAAGTTCGAGTTACCTCTGTTCGGGATATTCGAGATAGTGGGGTTCCACTTATTGTTAAGACTCGTCAATTTAGAAGCGTTAATGTTACTGCAGGAAGTTACAAATACCTAATAGCAAGAAATCATTAATGACATTACAAACAAATATGATGATTCATTCTTGTATTCCAGCGTAATAATCAATCTTAATACGTACATGGTATTTGATATCCTACAGTCATATTAGCTCTAAAGTGGAATTATTGACAAGCTATTCTAGTGTGAACTTTTATTCGTCAGTGTTTGTCGTTCTGAATCGGTTGTAAATCATGTAAAATGCATGTTTTCCGCGAATGGAACTGCTTTTCAAGAAAGACATAAAAGTGCATGTTATTGATTGAGCAACATGACATGTATATTATTCAATGCCTCTGTTCTGCTATGTTCTGTTCTATAGGAGATTTCTGCATTTCCGTTGTCCTGCATTAAGCAACCACATAATTTAAAGACAAGGTATTGTATAAATTTACTGCACGAGTACATGTTGAACCACAAATGAAAGTATCGAATATTGACTTTGTGACCTGAGTCCATGCTTATAAAACGTTAAGTTGAGTCTGAGTTCGTTCTCAAGTTTTTGATTGGTCAGATTTGAGCCATTGGCTCAAATCTGACCAATCAAAAGCTTGCGATCTCAAATCTGACCAATCAAAAGCTTGAGAACGAAACTCAGACTCAACTAACAGCTTTATAAGCATGGACCCTGATGTGTAATCAATACACATTTCGTACACAGCAGAACCTGTCCTAAGTGACCATTCATGTATTTAACATAGAAGTCTTGAAAGCAGGTGGTAGCTTAATGCAGATCAAACGTAACGCAGAAAGTATCTATTTATTTCTAAAGTAATATACAGAGCTGTACAAACCAACTACAGAGCTCTGTACTTGTGTTTGACTTTCTTTATAGTGTTGAACGTAGAATGCATAGCTCTACACCAGCCCCTTTACTGTTATTACACGAAAGCAGAACTGGTTATCGAATACAACCCTCTGCATTCGCATTTAACCCTTTACTCCATGAATAATGACATCTTGAATATCAATTAGATTGTTATTATAGCACAGGGACCGGTGAATTTCTTTTCATTTCTTTTCATAATAATTGTTTAAGAATAATATTTGTATTATATCATAAGCAAACAGAGATGACCCTGGTCGGAAGGCTCCTGCAGGAGTTGTCTGATTTGAGTCTACGCTGTTTGCAAAGGCGTACACATGCGTAAAATGTATTGATGAACTGAATAACTTATTTGTGTGTTCATTTCAAATGACAGTCTAGGATCTCCGAATAGCATAATCTTTTAGTCTGGTCTACAAATAGGGTTGATATTATTAAAAAGTTCAATAACATAATTGACAATTGTTAAAGTGATGCATCTTGTCGGGATCTCTCGTCAGATATACATGTACATGTATTATGATTTCATAAGAAAAGAAAACATAAGAAAAGTGATTATATATCTGCAATTGGATCGAATTAATTGAATGTGATAGTCTCAACTTGCAAAGTGTTTAACAATTTTTCGAAGGGAGGAAGCTGGGCATTTTAATTTGCCAGTTCTGTCGTACCCCCCAAAAAAGACGTTTTCACAATTGCATCTGAATGGTCATCAAGCACATTCTTACAATGTCATGTTTATTCTTTTCCCAATAAAACGGTTACATATTTAATTGGCACCCGCGCATTTCGCGACTATATGGGAGGAGCAGTAATTTTTGTACCCTTGATAAAAATTTGAGCAATGTAAATTGTATGTACTGGTATATTAAGAGTGTAAATTACACATCCGAAGTAATGAAATAAAAATAAGCATGTGTTTGTTATTATTGCATTAAAAGTAATGAATGCATTATTGATAATAAAGAAAAATAACCTTTCGAATTTCAAGTGCAATAGGCTTGCCTCAAGGTCTTGGAAAGTATTACACTTTTTCAGTAAATGCACAGTCCAGCGTGCAGTTATTGGTTGAATGCGGATTAAATGGAAGTTTAGGTATTACGTATATTTGCTTTGAAAATGTTTGTCCAATAAAGGATAAAAAATCCTATACATTACGGTGTATAAAATTTTTGTTTACTTGATTGTCGACTTGAAACCAGTCACTAAGTCAGAAAGGCTGAGTCTTTTGCACCGTAATACGGTGACGCTGAAGTTCGTCTATTGTTCCGGAACGTATGCATATAATAATCACATTTTCATGAAAATCACACGCACTTCAAGACATGTTCCGCCCAATATCAACAGAATGTCTATTTAATAAAATTTAAAGATACCCAGCTATATGTTAAGACATTATTTTCCTTTTGAAGTAGTCATTAATCAAATTTACGTACGTTATTGTATAAAATGTGAAACATGGAGCACGTTGGGACCATTATTGGAGATATCTTAATGTCGTGTAATTAGAATTCGGTCTTGCTTAGTGCCACATTTGGCATTATAAACCATTTTAAACTCCATATTTGCTGCAAATAGGTGTGTAATATTAAGCTTATCTTATCAGAGTTTATCAATATATGAATGAGATTTTACAATTAAATGACACTCTTCTGTTCTAATATTCAATAATGACTGATCCGGCAATAATAATTAAAATAATTTATTAAAAACGTGCTAATTACCTACCAAACTACAATTTAAACTATTCCGTTATTTGATTCATTTCTTAAATTCACGGTTTTGAAAAGCTTTGATCAAACTCATTATTTAGTTGTTTTAAGTATAATTATTTCATTGTTTGATAGGCTGTCTGAAATAATACTTCTGTCCGTAGTAATTCCAACAGCAATATATTGAAATAATATTTGAATGGTTGCATGATTAAAATAAATAATGCCAATCAGTATATATTTTCATGTAAAAATATTTAATTTGTCTTCATTTACGTCTGCACTATTTCAATAGCAGACAAGTTATATCTTCATTGAAAGGGTTAGTGAAGCATATAAGTATCATGATAACTCATATTCTGCATGCTGTTCTTTATAATGGCGCCCTGTGATGTTTACATCAAAACTTTTCTTGTATCCACTTGTATTTATATTTTCTTCTGATTTATGTTTATATATATATATGTGTAGAAATTTTTCGTGCTCTTTTCCACGTCACTTAAGTTATGGCGTCATTTAAATGATGACGTCACTTATTTACCGTTTCAGTTTATTTGAAAATTATTTAGACTTGACATCGTTATTCATGTTGTGAAATGTCTGGAGGGGGGATTTCCTTTTACATTTTGGCTTGGTTGATTAAGTGTGAGGTTGGGTACCAGCAAACCTGGTTAAACCCACAGTAGCCATTTTCGGCAAATGTCCGTTCCAAGGCGCTATTCCTACATTCACCCTATGGCCATCTTGTTATTTTGTATTATTATTGTTTAAAGTTAAATAAGTTCTTATATGCGTTCTTAAGGTTTTGCCTTGTGACTGTGCCGTCTCTAGTTTGGTGGTGTTTGGTGCCGTGTCCTTTCGATTGTGGCTCTCCCTGTTTGACTGCTTTTCCATTTTACAAATGCCTAACAACTGCATAAATAATTTGTTTATATGCTGAAATGAAGTATATTGCTAGAAAACCAATCGAACAAACGGGAAAAAAAGACATAACGTTGATGTGTTTGGAATCGAAAACCTGGAGTTATTTGGCAATGTATATCTAATTAGAATTTTACGTTGCACTTTAATGTCATTATCTATTCGACAAAGGTAGATACTACAGTATTTTGTAGAAAATGGTATTTGTATCAAAGGGACATTTTCCATAGAAGTTCAAAATTACAATCTTCATAATAATGATTGAACATAACAAAGTTAATTGTAGGAACTTTAATTTCGAAAGCCCCGTTACAACATTGTCGGATAAGTCGTGTGCTATATTAAGATTTCTATGTATCGGATTGGTCTCTTTGACATTCTTCAAGCATTATGTCTATTTGTTTCATTTTGAAAATACACTTCCTCCTCCACTTGTCTTCATTACATATTCAGTATACTCCCACTAACAGAGTTTGAGTGGGGTATACTGGAATCAGCCTGTCGGTTGGTCGGTCCGTCTGTCGTCGGTCGGTCTGTCCGCAAAATCTTGTACTTTCAACTCCTTCTTCAGTTTCAACCTGATTGAGTTGGTACTTGGCATAAATGTTACTCAGGAGTAGTAGATGTGCAAAACACAAATTTCAAATATCTGTGACCTTGCCCTTTGACCTTGAAATTGGTCTAAAAATTGGCAGGCAAAATCTTGTACGGCGAACTCCTCCTTCACTTTCAACCTGATTTACTTGATACTTGGCATAAATGTTACTCAGGAGTAGTAGATGTGCAAAACACAAATTGCAGGTCTCTGTAAACTTGACCTTGACCTTTGGCCTTGAAACTGGTCTTGAAATAGGCAGGCAAAATCTTGTACTTTGAACTCCTTCACTTTCAACCTGATTCACTTGATACTTGGCATAAATGTTACTCAGGAGTAGTAGATGTGCAAGACACAAAATACAAATATATGTGACCCTGACCTTTGACCTTGAAATTGGTCTTAAAATTGGCAGACAAAATATTGTACGGCGAACTCCTCCTTCACTTTTAACCTGATTTACTTGATACTTGGCATAAATGTTACTCAGGAGTAGTAGATGCAAGACACAAATTTCAGGTCTTGTTCGGAGCATACATCCTATACTCAATTATCTAGTATTACCAAACCTGTTGTGTCAATAGGTAGTAGATATTCAGGTCTCTGTGACCTTGAACTTAATACTTGTCCTTGAAATGGAAAAAAGAACCAGTGTCATTCTGCAAATTCGAACCAGCGCGAACATTGTCATTTTTCGGGAACCAGTCATGTCAAAATGCCAATGGTGGCAGTCTATTCTGGGATGCGCCTTTGCGAGATTCACGCGTACAAACCACAAATGGCGCAGAGAGAATTCCATCTTAAGGCAATCCCCCTTCCCTCAATATATAATTATATCCCCTACATCGAAGTTTTTATATCCCCCACAACTAAGTTTGGTGGGGTATACTGGAATCAGGTTGTCCGTCTGTCTGTCCGACCGTGGACACGATTTTGTCCGGCCTTCTTCTTCTACAGTTTTGCTTCAATTTTGTTGATAGTTCATGTATAGCCAGCCATATGACTATACAAACCTGTGCACTGCATATTTCCATTATGATTGGACCACTACTTCAGGATTTATCTCCCCTTTTTAGTCCCCTACTAATGTTTTCCGGTTTTCTAGACTTTTTATGGAAGTGATTGGAGATATCAACTCTATATTTAGTACAAAGCTAAATCTAAATAAGTTACAGCTTATCTTCCAATCTCAGTCCGGTTGAATAATTATTTCCAGAGTTATTGCCATTGAACTTTATTTTTTTCTTCAAATTTTGGAATTGCCAGACTTTTTTTGGAAGTGGTTGGATATATTAACTTTATATTTGGTATAAAGCTAACTCTATATGATTTACAGCTTAATTCCCAATCGCAGTCTGATTGAATAATTTTTTTGCCAGAGTTATGGCCCTTGGACTTTAATGTTTTTACGACAAGGTACTTAGCTTTAGAACTTAGCTTAAAAACCTCATGAAAGGGTCTTATTTCTCTGAAATCTGAATTATTCTTCATTTTTATTACATAGATTGGGTCGGGGCATGTATTGTTTTTAATTATCTTCATGTTTCTGTATGTACATATGTTCAGATTGATGATAGGTGTTCTGACAAGCAGTCAGGTGGGGGTATTCGTTAGCCATTGGCTTACAGTTCTAGTATTTCTTATTTTAATCATTCTTCCTTCTTCTTCATCATCTTCATCTTCTTCGTCTTATTGTTCTTTTTCTTCGTCGTCAGATATGTGTACTATCTCGTATTTGTCGTACCCTTTATTAATTTGCTACAGTTACTCTGTTTGCAGCTGGATCTTTGAGTACACTAGCGATAGGTGGATCCAGTTTGTTGTACTTAACTATGTTTTCGCTTTACATGCAATTTACCTATGTTTTGCCATCGCGGTTGTTGTACATAAGTCGGTGATGGGATATGTTTATTTACACTGGTTGTCTTTTAGGATTTGGATGGAATAAGTGTGAGGTTGGACGCCCCTAAATCGGTTTAACCCCAGTGATATTTGTCACTGATCGTTCCAAGGCGGTACCTCCGTCTTCCCGTTATTGTTTGTTTGTTATGTCTTTTTGACTCTCTGTGTATTTTATATGCATATACATTAACTGTTTTCGTCGTGCTGTTCGGGCGGCTGTGTGGTTTGTATGAGTTGTTTTCTGCATGACTCATACATGTCCGTTTAACGCCGTTGCAAACAAAAAAAGATCCAAATCAGGGTCTGCACCGTTTGCTTATGATACTTATAATATTGATATAATCGTACACCATTGTAATCATTTATTCACTGCCTTTGCAAACAGACTAGATTCAGATTGGTTGACCGACGTGCCAGGTATGATGTAGGATAGATGCGACCACCTAAACCAAGTATAATTATGTGCTATTATTTGGCACCCCACCCATGCTGCCCGCAAGCCCAAGGTCGAGATCAAATGACTTGATAATTTTACGTGCAGTTTTGAGTCACAATTTTGTCATTGTCTTATATCTCCTTAACCACTGTAGCTATCGCCATGGACTTGCATATACACATAAAACACCATCCATACTTTTATTGCACACCCAGACCATGCTGCCCGCAAGCCAAAGGTCAAGGTCAAACGACTTGGAAATTTTACCTGCAACTAGGTCAGCACCTACACGGGGGCATCACTGTGTCTTACATACACAATTTTCTAGTTCTTCTATTATTTTCGCCCTGCATTGAGCAACCACCTGCTTATAAAGGCATACATGTTTATTAATTAAGTGGTCGCATTAGAAGGGTTGTAGATAGATGTGCATCACAAAGTAAAATAAGATACATTGCAAAACATGCATGAGACATTGGCATTACTATATGATAGTTTCCATAAATACTAAGGACAAAACTAGGGAAGGAAACTTTCTTACTTCAAGTTTCTTTCGGAACGAACATATCATTAACTGTAGCTTGATCATTTATTCCCATAAATTATTGTTTCAGGTTTGTAAACTCCTTTCTCGAACCAGGAACAGTACCGTACACGGCGATTCTCTGATAAGAAGTGATCATTCGAAAGTAAAAACAGCAAGGCAAGAAGCAAAAATTGCAGAATATCATGAACAGTAATTCAAAGTGCAACACTGCTCACACACACTATCACCGGCTTAAGCGTTATTCAATTTTAGAATTTAAAAGCACTGAAATTGATGATCCAGAAGGACCAGAATATAGCAAACAACTTGATTTCGCTCCAGGCTCCAGTTGCTGCATACAGGGACACGGTAAAATGAGTCAATCATTGCGTAAAATTTGATTACAGTTGAAGCTGACATTGACAGGGACACATTCATGTGATCCAGTTATTCGGACTGTACCGTTATGTATCCAATACACAACACTACTGTTTTCAGGCAAGTAGGCACCGGGGATATAAATGTTTCCTTTTCTCAAGTATCTGATTAGTAAGATTCTGAGCTTGCATTTCATCTTTTCTGAAAGTGGGAGATCCTTCGAAAGCAAAAGTAGCAATTCGAAAAATTGACATAGGCAGGGACATAGTCTAAGACAGTTTAATGTAGGACGAAACTGATTCAGAAAGCTCACATAGCAACGTCCTGCATTACTTTCGTCCTGCATTAATCCTTCTCTTGCTGAATTTTAAAATACATTTCTCCTTCTTTACCCATGCCCTGTTGTACAATTACATATATCTTCACTGTGTACAAGTATTTCGCTGTACTATCACTGCTGTGGAGTGCACTGGTTGCACAATCAACTTGTAAATAGTGCAGACCCTGATGAGACAGCTTCTGCAGGAGCTGTCTCATCTGGGTCTTCACTATTTACAGGTACGTATATTGACGTGGATAGCAAGCGAAGGGTTAAGGTATGTGCGTTGCTTGCTTTCTTTCAATGTTTCTTTTCCCTCTTTGGTTTTAGTACTTGTTCATGTACAAAAGTACACTAGATATCACTACGTTTAATTTCTATATAAAGGCCACACTTAATGCAGTATTTTTTTCTGATTCGTCTTACCATTTTATTGTTTTTAGATATATAACTGTATATAATATAGGTTGCCTCCTGTCACAAGCTTCAACAATTAAAAATACAACAACTGACGTCACCCTACAGTGCGGCGTTAATGTCTCCTGTACTCCTGTAGGAGCCGTCGGATAATGGTATCCGCTGTTGCTATGACATATAAATTTGATCGTACAATATTACGTTTTCTACGTCTTTGTAAACAGAGTAGACCACAACTCCTTTACTGATCGTGTGATCAGGTCCCCTCTGTTTGCATATAATATAATATAGATATGATTCTACAGTATCTCCCGTGGCCGAACATTTCATTGTCCATGTAGTATTATGTCATTAATATTATTAATCGAATTAATAATGATGATGTCATTGTTTTTTATATAAATATTCATGGAGTGAACGTTCATTAGGTATAGGGTCAACTTAATCGTCCAATTGTACAGCGACCTCTATTTAACCATGTTCCCGTTCTATTTCTTTTCCAAATAGCAATACTTGTTGAATATTCATGGACAATATAGTTATAATGAAACGTGGAAAGTGGAATATTATAGCCATTTTAGAAAGTAAAGAAACACAACTATCAAATTCCATTAACAAACAGAGCAGAGACTGATCATACTACTCCTACAAAAGTCACCTGATCTGTATCTACTTTTTTGTTAGATGAAGGAAGGCATAGCTTATCATAACGGTTATGTTACTTTAATATCTAACATTCGGGAAAGTGCCCTTGCATTTACAAAAAAGTGTAGAGGGTCCCCAGATCTGATCAGGGTCTGCACTGTATGTCGTTTAAATTCCTCCTGCAACAGTAGCCTATCCTGTCATATTGTATGAACTGTGCCACAACAATCATTGTTTATTCAGCGTTGTAACTTATTAGCATTTCTCTCCGTCCCTGTATCTCCGTTGACTGTCTGCTTATTTGTACAAGTCCGCCCCGCCCCTTTTATCTAACCATATTTCTCATCAAAACGATTTTTACAGGTCAAACTTTCATAGCTAAAACATTAAGCGCAGGGATCTATGATCTGCATCTAGACTGATTTAATAGGCATCAACAGGCATCGATACCAGATAAAGTTCTCTACATTGCGTCAGAAACCATCCATGCGTAATGTACTTGACAAATCTATTGACACGTGTTGGTTGTGCTTAAACATGTTAGGTCATCAAATAGCTGACTACGCAATTCGCTGCTAAGTTGCAAGACCAATATTGATTCAATTATCAAGTGCAACGTACGATCTAACTGCAATCTATTTCATCAATATCCAAACTGTTTACCACCGGTTCAGCTGCTCCTGAAATTTCTAACGAGGCAAATATCTGTAACAACTGTTGCAGAACAAACTTTGAACAGACATTCCTTTTTTATCAGGCTAATGATTAAAGTGCTGGATTACCAGACAATAACACTGCGTTTTCATTCGAATAAAGTTCCCCTATCAATATTAATTTCGAAATTTATTTCTGCTGGACTGAATTGTAATAATCATACATTAACAAGGAACTTGGAGACCGTGACTGAAATTTCAGAATTAGATCTAAATCATTCCATACGAAACCATACATATTCTGATCAGACAGCACCTACAGGGTTGGTCTGGTCTGGGTCTACCCTCTTCGTAAATATGCCAAAACTCGTATTTATGAAACAAATGTTTAATCCAAAAACGTTGTATATGCAGAACTACACATAAAGGTGCGTACCTAACTACTAAAGTCGTCATTTCTCCACCAAAACCTATACTGTGACCATCGAAGACATGATTCTAAGGAGTGGTCACAGCTTTGGGTTTGGTGGACAAATAAAGGAACTATTATATAAAATGTTAAAAGTATGCATCTCATCTGGGCTTCTGTATAATTATGTATTAAAGGTTATGCATGTTAAGTGCTAAACGCTAAAGGTAGATTTGCAAATTAGGGTTTAACTAAAGTCTAGCCAGTATGAAAGCCTTAACATACTAGAGGATTCGGAATGTAAAACATGCAAACACGATCAGAGGGCTTATCTATAAGTCACCCGGTATGGGTATACACAGTTTGCAAATGACAACAAAGCGTAAGGGCTATGTATTAACCTGCATATCAATAAACATTCTTCTTTACTAAACATCTTATTTAAAGGCAGGTTTCACTGTACATTATATGATTTCCATGTAGTTTCCCTGGATTTATTTAGGCATCTGCGTGTAGGTAACGTTTGATTCTAAACTTATAATAGAACTATACTAATGCATAATTGCTGGAAGTATATTTGCAAATAAATTGTGATTTGTGTTGTTTTTTCTCCAATGTTTATGCAAACACTACTAGGAATTAAAATAGAACTCATAATTGCTGGAATCCTGTGAGCAAATAAATGTGATATTTCAATATTTTTTTCTTTATTTATCCAATATGTGGAAATACCCTAGTCTATGTAATTTCCGTGTAATGATCAAGGCGTGATACAATTATTTGCGTGCGTACTTGGGACATATTTCTAACACCTATAGCAATAGTTTAGATCCAGATGAGAAACGACTGTATAGGTGTCTCATCAGGATTTAACCTTTATTCATTATTATTTTTGATATATTTTGTCAGGAGAAGTGGAAGAAAGAATAGTGTTTTGAGACAGAACGAATTTGTTGCGTATTTATCAAAGATGAATAATACATAAACTGTCGAATAATACCGAATTGATAAGTTTAAAACTGTATCTGATGAATATTCGGGTACGAAATAAGTACCTCACCAGTATTGGTTCTACTTTTTTCATATTTGAAACTATGACATCATTTTAGCAAACGAAACGGACCGTGCTCAAACTGTTCCTGTGGGAGTCATCTGATCTGGGTACACTTTGCTCACAACGCTATCAAAAGAGCCTCTTTGAATTTAAGGCTTAAGCGATAGAAAAACCCACATACAGCTATGAACAAAAGGATGCTTGATCATGCCAAAATTGTACAACAAATATATATTATTCCAATAGCAACATTGAGCTTTCTGATCTGCGTTAACACTGTTAGCTAAGGCGTCAATATTCGTATCTTTGAGTAAAAGGCCAAACTGACTTGAACTGAATCAATATCGTGCAACTACCCTTATTATTTTTGCTCTGCAACACGATATTCAAAATGAACATTGTCAACATTATTGCTACTGTCACGATTTATAGAACGCTTCGTCTGTTATGTTAATAAATTATGAAATCCAATGAAATAAGACACACGAACGAGCTTGAATTGCAGGCCGGGTAGATCCAGATGAGACCCCGAGTAATGTGGTTGCTTACGAGAATTCATGCTGTTTGACATTCGGTGAACAGTAAGTTTTATAAACGCTTAATTAAATTGGATTAAAGTATTAAGTAAATCTATAACATGTCCGAGTTCATTCTCAGTGTTGTTATACCTTCTGATCCTTCGAGATCATGAATTTCAGTACTTCTTGTTCTGAAAATTTAATACCAATATTTACCGTCTAATAACTCAGTTTTCCTTTTAAATTTCTATATTATGATGCCTGCATATTTAAAGTGTGTTAAATTATTTTCTGAAATCCCCAATCTAATAATAGGGTTACTACAGAAGAATATTACAAAAAACGAGGCTGAAGCCGAGTGGTATATTCGTGTTATATGATCGGCGATCACCGTAAATGGGTGTAATACTACAGACACTATTCGTCACTTTTCGGGAGGTACGAACTATGCCGAAGTATGGAATATGCCGAAGAATGATCACACGAAATCTTTCCACCGTCACCAAGGTCAAAGTCTAAATATACATGTTGTAAATATTATTGTCCTTGAAAGTAGTTACATTAAATTAACGTTAGTCATGTTTGATTGCGATTCTGATGTCGATTCCGATTTTTCCGAGTCTGATGATGTGCCGCTAGCAGATCTGATCAGGAATTTGTCACCACCATCATCATCTGAGGATGATGATGATGAACCTGCTGATGAACCGGTTCACAGCACCTACGGTGTGTAAAATAAATGTAACAATAAGTTATTCCATGGGTGTCGAACAGTTATGATCCTGATTAGATGCCGAGCTACACGGCATATCATCTAGATCCAGACTGAGTGTTTACAAAATGAAATAAATATAAAATACATGAGTCAAACAGTTTAAATTTGGACGAGATCAAAGCCGCTCGGTGTCTCGTCTAGATCCAAACTAAAAATTTAAATGAAAAACTATATTGTATTGTATTCATAGTTTTGAGGCGGTTTGGATTCTGAGAACCGTGCTACTCGGCGTCTCATCCAAATTCAAATAATTGCTTGTGTAAAAATAGTATGATTCATAAATGAGTTTATTCAAAGCTGTCAAACAGTTTGGATTCTGATTTTGCCCCTATCAGTTTAGATCTGGATGGAATGGCTAGCTACTAGGTTTCACACCTACATCCAAACTAATTGTAAAGATAGCATAATGAAAAAAATGATCAGATCAGTATCTATTTGATCTTGACTAAATTCATGATAAATACAAAATGGACAGATATAAAAAAAAAGCGGATTGAGGTATTGTACATAAGCAGTGTAGTCCCATACTAGCAGCCGCTTCTCCAATGCGGCGTCTGATCAGGATCTACACTGTTTACAGGGTAATTGGAATATATATAATTGATTTAAATGATTTCATACTGTGCGATTAGACGTTGCGTGTGCTATGATGCTGATCTGAGTCTACACTGTTCGAAATGCATATAATCCTCTATTTTCCTGGTGCCCGGCTGAACTGCATGGAAAACAACCGTTAATATTTTTTCGAAAAACAAATTGAATTTATGTAGACTCAGTGACTATTAGATTTGACTAAATGCATAATAAATGCAAATGAGACAGATATCAGGAAAAGCGGATTGAGGAATTGTAAACAGTGCAGTTCCAAATAAGCAGCCATTTCTCTAACACAGCGTCTGATCAGGATCTACACTGTTTGCAGGTGCATGGGAATACATATAGCTGATCCTGGTGAATTTCATACAGTTTGAATCAGACGCTGCGTGCTAAATGCAGGTGCTAAATGCAGCTGATCTAAGTATGCACTGTTCGAAATACATCAAGTCCTCCATTTCCCCTGAGCCCGGCTCAAATGCGTGACAAAATCGTAAACGTTTCAAGGAATTATCTAAAAGTATGTAGACCCAGATCAGTATGTATTAGATCTTGTCTAAATGTATAATAAATGCAAATGAGACAGATATCAGGAAAATCAGGTGAAATCCCAGATTAGCAACCGCTTTCTCACGTGGCGTCCGATCAGGATCTACACTGTTTGCAGGGTCATAGTAATAAATATAGATAATTCTGGTGATTTTCATACAGTTTGAATCAGACGCTTCATGCTAGATGGAGCTGATCTGAGTCTACACTGTTTCTCTGAATTTATTGATAAATAAACAATTATATTCATTTAGTTCAGTATTTTATGCAGGTGAACATGAAGATAAAATTGTTTTCTGTTTATTGTTTCAGGTAGAGGCATTCAATGAGGAACCAGGCCCAAACCTACCGGACGGGTTCGATACCTCTACAGCCACATCCCTGGACTACTGTTGGATGCTGTTTCCAATGGAGCTGGTGGTGATGATGGTGCGATTCACCAACGACTACGCCGACTGGAAATTAAGCCAGCCTGGATCCCGCCCTGATGATCTTTGGACAGAGGTTACCGAGCCCGAGATGAGGGCGTTTCTAGCCCTCAACATCCTGATTGGGATCATCGAGATTCCACAACTGGAAATGTACTGGTCGATGGATCCTTTTCTGCAGAATGCCGGCATCACACAGACAATGACCTGCAACCGATTCCAGAGGATCATGCGATATTTCCATCTGGCAGACAGGACAGCTGAACCAGCACGTGGGCAGCCTGGATACGATCCCCTTTACAAGATACAGCCAATCATGCAGCAACTCAGCCGGACATTCAGGGCCTGTTACACCCTTTCCAGAAAGGTGTCCATTGACGAAGGGATGATTGCCTTCACTGGACGACTATCGTTTCTTCAGTACATGCCAGCTAAACCGGTAAAGGAGTCAAGGTGTGGCTCAAAGGCAGACGCCCACACATCGTATCTGGCACGGTTCGAGTTTTACCTAGGGCGACAAGCGACCGGACGAGAGCATGGTCCGGGTTACAACGTGGTAATGAAGCTGTCGGACTACCTCAGAAACACTCACCGCCACCTGTATTTCGACAACTACTTTACCGACGTGGAACTTCTGGAGAATCTGTTGCAGCAGGGACTTTTTGCTTGTGGGGCAGTCCGGCCTATTAGGAAGGGATTCCCTGAGCAACTGAAGAAACCGACCGATATCCGGAACAGGAGATTTCCGTATTCTCCAGAAAGGCGATTCCAACCTTACTGCCAGCGTCTGGATGGACCGGAAACACGTCCACCACCTTTCAACCCTGAGCGACCCCATGGAACAGTTGATGGCCCAGCGACGTGTTGGTTGAGATGTGACAGTCCTTCCTATTCCATCCAGTGTCTCCACATACAACAAGTATATGGGAGGGGTTGACATCTTGCACGCCAAGTACCGGGCAGCCTACAGCGTTGGTAGAAAAGGAAAGAAGGCCTGGAGATATATGTTTTGGTTTCTTTTCAACGCAGCAGTGATCAACGCATTCATCATCTACAAGAGTGTGTCCAGCCGGGCCACCAAGAAGCGACGGTACACCCACCTGGACTTCAGGATGGAATTACTACGGCAGCTGGTCGGTGTCTATGCCAAGAGGAAGAGGGTTAGCGTCGAGTCTGGATACTTTGAGGGGCTAGTGGATGCGGAGAACATCGAGGGCCACGTTATATCCAGGATTCCGGGGAAAGGAAAGAAGTGCAAGCTTCATCTGAAGCAGAAAGTCCACCGGGAGACCATCTATGGTTGCTCCATATGCCACGTGCACCTGTGTAAGGAGTGTCATGCAGGTGGCACAACCAGTGAGTGGAAAGGTGTGGGACATACTGTACCATTTGGACTTTTTGGACTTGCGGAGAATAAAGCAAGAACATTACATAAAAATCTGCATTAGGACTTTGGACATATCATAACTCAGTGATTGGGGATAGGGGAGGGGACGGGCCATGGTTAGAGCGCCTCCTTGTGGTGTGGCCTGGATATGACTGGATAAATTTCTATCAAATAAATAGTTAACCATTTTCATGCTAATCACATTTTTTTAAACAAATGCTGCTTGCAAAGTTCAAAGTTTCTATCTAGATGAGAGCCGAGTCACTCGGCGTTTTATCTTGATCCAAACTGCTTACACAAATATATAACCAACACCACTTTCAGCGGCTAATGGGTTACTTTATTTTCTGCTGTTTATTTTTCGATGCGAAAAGAATATAATTCATTAAAAACAATCAATGGGTATATATATATCTATATACTGTTTGTATACAGCGATAATAAGTATGTAAACTGTCAAAAGTTGCTTAAGCGTATACATACGTAAGTTTGAAAGTAATATATCCAGTTATAACGGAACACTCTTGCATTACAGTTTCAGGAATAAGAATGGATTTCTGTGAAGTTATAATATATTCGAGGATATACGATAGGAGCTAACTACAGTGGATGTGTTTTGTATATTGTGAATAATGCATTGAAACGGGAAAAATGAACAGTGTTATTGAATAATTTATAATAATAACTGCTGTATAATTGTACATGTGTTTCAATGAAGAATATCTAAACTGGTCAGTATTAATATTTGATCCTGTTTCCGTTGATAACAGTGCAGTCTGCTGGAATTAACGACGTTTCATATTATTAGTTACATGGTTATTTGGCAGGGTGTACTGGCTGGTATGACCGGGTTAGATCCCGTATTTCCTGAGGCGTTAGCTGACCAATCAAATTCCAAGGATTTACTCTGACTGGTAATAATAAATAAAGTTCCGAATTTCACCTGCTTTTTGTAATGCCGATTGACCGAGTGAGAATCCTGATCAGATACCGAGTTACTCAGCATGTACATGTAAGTTGGATCAATGGTGTGGTACAAATGCGATGCCGAGTTATCCAGTATCTGATCTGGATCAATGTTTGAATCCAAATCCTGATCAGACACAGATATGCCAAGCTTCTGATCTGGGTCTAACAATAATAAATAAATGTCTAAATTTAGTCAATAAGCCTCTGGTCTGGATCTAACCGTGGATACCGTTCCGGTCCTGGGTTAATAGCATGATCTGGATACATGCTGAATAATTGAAGAAATTATTATTCAGTGTCTGATCTGGATCAAAGCTGAATTTTATTTTGAAAGCAGGCTAAAAATAACTGTCTCGAAAATATTTAACAGAGAATTTATAATAATGTTCTGAAAATATATTGTCTAGCCTCGATTTAACCCAGTGTAGTGTACTTGTACATACTTTAATTTCTATGAAAAATACACCATCAAAAAGAGAATTTAATTGTCTAAAAACATTTTATTTACACTATGATGCTAATGTGAAGCACAAATGCAGTTATAAGGGACAGGGGTCAGATTAAAACTATTTTCCCCAATATTTCCTATAAAGTGTATTGGTGAGAGTGTGCACCGCTGATCACACAGATATTGGTTATTGATAATCAGATAGTTTGTCTATTGGGTAAAGAGTTAAGCCGGTGCTAGGGGGCGTAAGCAGTGTTGCACTTTCAATTACTGTTCATGAACAGACTCAATAAAACCGAGTCTGCAATTTTCTCTTTTTGTGTTGCAATTTTTGCTCTCGGGGGGATCACCTCCCTTCAGAATTTACATTCTGTGTCTTCTGTTCAAATTCCTCATAACTTGGCTAATTTTCAATAACTACAGCCGTCAGTTTGTATTAAACCTCTAAATTTGTCTTCTGCTTCGTCTTTTCATGTCCCCTCTTCTGTTACTAGTAACACTTTTCATAATTGACCAAACATCGTTCTGTCTCCTTTAAAGCAATATGTCCTTCGTTATAGTAAAGCCCATCTAAATTCACATTATTTGAACCACAGACATAGGGTGTATCCAATAATTACTAAGTGCAATAGTAAGAGGTGTATATATTGCAATTATATTTCTACTAGATTAACAATTAAATCTCTTGTTAATGGTAGAGTGTTTAGTGTGAAGATTAATTCTGATTTAGACTGAAACTCGTCTAATATTATATATGTTCTTACATGAAATGCGCCACGCTGTGGCATCATTCAATATGTAGGTCAGACTGGTGTTTTCGCTAATGACCGTGCCAAGGCGGTACTCTCTTTGTCACCCTTTCTTTTGTTTGCCTTGCGTCTTTGTACTTGTGATTTTTTTCATGTGTGGAGTGTTTCTTTCTGTTTCTTGCGTGTATTTTGGTGTTTTCTGTGTTCATCTCATGAGTGCGTTTGGATATGTTGTTTGTGTGTATGTGTGTGTCATGCTGTCTATCGGTGTTTTGGTGGTGGTTGCGTCTTCTATGTGGCTTTGCCTGCTTGACTTTACTACTTTTCCATTCATTATGACAGGGAACAATGTGAGTTATTAAGAAAACAAACAAAATAGCATAAATAAACGAATGAATAGAGTAATAAGTGAAATACTGATTAAGTCCTTAACATCTTCTCAAAACGTATTTCCACGGCTTTGCAAACATATTAGACCCGAATCAGATGGCATTTAGGAGCGTCTGGTCAAGATCTACTGTTTGTTTACGACATTATATAGACCTAATTAATAAGTTGTTTGTGTTTTATTTGTGAAAATAAACACCTCCTTTGAAAATGTTACCTTTTAAAACTTGGCTAATATTCATGATGCAATCATTTCGTACATAAATATTGAACTGGTAAACCGCAAATGAGTCAATAATTCGTATTCTACTCCAGGAAAGGGAGTAGTACTACAAACTGTATAGGCATATTCTCTTAACCTCCCTCTGAGGCTGATTTGCTCCATAGGACCATTTCTCCTTGGTATTTAAAAAGTAGCAGTATGTAATAAAAGTAAAATAAATAAAAATTGTATAACGTAATTACATGAGCGAGCAGGGGGCTGTGTAGATCAGTACTCGCGTATGTGTTGCATTTATTCCAAATGTAGAGGTGTAAACCTATACAATAGCATACCCCCACATTAAAAGTAGACATTAATAACATTTCCATTGGTACAACTTAAGCAGGAAGGCCTTACAATAAACGCATACATTCAATATCCTAATACGTGGTATTTGTTATGTTATTAAGGTAATTATGTAGATTGTCAATATGAGCTTATATCGAATAAGATGTGTTTGTGAAACCTTATGCCCCGCTCAATTTGACCTTTAAAGAAACACAGCAAATGTACATAACTATCACAAACAAAAGAGACGCTAAAAGAAAATGAAATATACAATATTGGAAAGATGGAAGTACCGCCTTGGAGCGGTCATTGACAAAGGTCCCTTGGAGGTTTAACCAGTTTAGTGGCGCCCAACCTCACATGTATTCAACCCGCGTCCTAAAAGACAGTGTAAATAAACGCGTCCTCCCTCGGCATAATCTACAACAAACGCGATGACAAATACATTGGTAAAGTGCATGTAAAACGACATTTATGTAAAACAAACTGAATGCACCTATCGCTAATGTACTCAATTTTTGATATGCAAACATATTAACTGTAGAAAAGTAATAAAGGGTACGACGAAAACCAAATAGTACAGCGATCCGACCTCCTACTTCTGTTTCCGGATTAAGGAGGTCGCTTTACTAGATCAACAATTAAATCTCTTGTTAATGGTAGAGTGTTTAGTGTGAAGATTAATTCTGATTTAGACTGAAACTCATCTAATATTATATATGTGCTTACATGAAATGCGCCACGCTGTGGCATTCAATATGTATGTCAGACAGGACGTACTTTAGGTTTCGTGAACAAAGTTACCATTGCCGGATCAAAAAAGTACGCAATTTTCTTTACAAGCATTTTCGTCATACAGGACATTCTTTCAAATATGTTTCGGTTCAACCAGTAGAACAAATTTATTATGATGCTAAAACTACTAGCAGTTTAAAATCTAAGGCTCGTTTTATCAGAGCTAGACTGGATAAGGAAGTTACAAACACCTTTTCCTTTAGGCCCTAATGATAACATTTTCCAAAGAGGCAACATTTCGTAAGGTCCAAGCATCGATATTTTCTCTATATTTTCTATTCGAAAACGTCTATATTATCTTGTTTATCGTCTTTACCCGTTTCCTGTCTCAAGTCCATAGACGAAGAGGCTGATAAAATATATATGTGTACAGATCCGTTAATTAATACTGCTTCACTTATACAAGGTTACACACAGTGTGTTCTTCGTCCCCGTATTGATAAAGAATCTGAACATAAAATACATTTTCTGAAACTTCAATTCCTAAATAAAGGTATCGAGTTAACTGATATTCAAAGTATATTTCGTGATAAGAATGTAATCGATACTATTCCCAAATACTTCATCAACTCTGAATCACCTATCATCTGTTATAAATATAATAAACCTATTAGGAATGTTATTTTTAACTATAATAAAATTGTCTGTGACTTAAATATTGATGTCAATACCCCTGTTTCTTGAGATTGTAGCATTTCTAGCTTTTGCTATAAACCTGTTGGTCATTGCATTACTGGTAATTTTGATATCATTAAGGATAAACGTCTCATGACCCTCCTAACTAAAGGACCTAAATATAGATTACCTTCCCTTATTGATTTAGACGCTTGTCGAACTCATATTGCGGAAGCTATTCAATAATTCTGCATCAAATGGTGTCGACGAGAACATACTGATGTTAATGCCCTTTCGTATTGGAAGACATGTATTTTTTTATATTATTGATACGCGTATTACTCTTTACAAATCAAATTACCATATTTTACCACCTGGACCTAGAGTTACATTTCGCTATTTGAAGAAAAACATTTCTAAGTTTCATTCAAATTATGTTCTTGTTCCTGCTGACAAGGCATCACATAATGTAATCATTAATTGAAGATTGCATTATGCAAATGTTTTAAAGAAGTAGCTAACTGATTCACAAACTTATATAACATTTCCAACACCTGAAAATGATATAGACTCGGAACATGTAAAATGTGCAATAATTTTAAGTCTGGTCCTAACATAATACAACATAAATTGTCTACTTTGTACTGGATTTCGAAACTACATAAAAACCCTGATAAGGTGCGTTTTATTGCCAACTCTAGCTGTTGTACCACTACTAAAATATCTAAACTTTTGACGTCCTGTCTTACTACGATCAAAGAACACGTAAAACATTACAGTGATAAAATATATGAAACTTCTGGTATTAATGTTTTTTGATCCATAAAAAATTCAAATGATGTTTTAACGAAACTTGAAACTGAACACTATAAGATTTCTTCACTGAGCTCTTATGATTTCTCTACACTCTATACTACTATACCTCACCATCTTATAGAGAATAAACTGATTAAATTAATAGAAAAAACCTTTGCCAGAGAAAACAAAATGATCATTGCTTGTAATGTTCAACGTTCAAAGTTGAACATTACACAATGTGGACTTGTCTTGATGATTGTAAATATCTTACCTTTCTTTTAGATAATATATTTGGGCGTTATGGAGGTACCATATATCGTCAAGTTGTTTGTATAGCCATGGGTACAAATTGTGCCCCTCTTGTTGCGGATTTGTTTTTGTATTGCTATGAGAGGGATTTGTTGCTTAGCTTAAAACCTGATATACAGACCGATATTGTTAATGCTTTTAATAAAACTTCAAGGTATTTAGATGATATTTTGAATTTAGATAATCCTTATTTTGAAACTGATTTATTCAATTTACCCAAACGAACTGTCTTTAAACAAAGCGAATCAATCTGACATTATAGCTTCATTTTTAGATTTGAATCTTTGAAATACAAATGATAAAGTTTCGTCCAAAGTATACGATAAAAGAGAAGATTTTAATTTTAAAATTGTTAATTATCCTTTTATAGATGGAGATGTGCCACGTTCTACATCTTATGGGGTTTATATTTCTCAACTTATTCGGTTTGTTCTTTGCTTGAATATTTTAATAGTCGTAATTTAGTTATAACTGATAAACTTCTTAAGCAGGGTTACAGATATCACACACTTCGGAAAACGTTTTCTAAATTTTATTATCGAGACTTACCACTCATTAGTAAATATAATTGCAATCTACGGACGTTACTACAACTAGGCATTTCTCAACCAGACTTTTATTGGGATGTTATCTACAAACTTAGGAAAATTCGGGGTCATATCCATTTTAATAATTTGTTTATAAAACACATTAAAACATTTAAGACGAAAGGCTATGATCCCATTATATTGCGAAGCACTGCATGTTTGGTGATCGACCCTTCTACAGCCGGTACCTACGCTTCCCTCTTTGCTTGCGCGATGCCAGGCCGAGGGTAGTACTCTATGATGGTATACTCTTAAACTCGGATACGGTATGATCTTACCAGACACATGTATTACCCTTGCCCTTAACGGCTTACCTGCAGGTGCTCTGACTTCAGCAAAGTCATTGAGTACATATTTGACGGATTGTCACATTTATTATGCTATGTTTTACATAGTGTCATGTGTTCACCGTCGTCTATGTTGTGGGGAAGTCCAGCGGGGATACCTTAATTTACACTAATTGTAAAGATAGGGTGACTTTGAGAGAAGTGTGAGGTTAGGACGTCCGTAAATCAGTTTAAACCCCCAGTGGTGTTTTTGCTACTGACCGTGCCAAGGCGGTACTCTCTTTGTCACCCTTCCTTTTGTTTGCCTTCCGGCTTGTGATTTTGTTCATGTGTGGAGTGTTATTCTCTAGTTCTTGTGTGTCTGTTGATGTTTTCTGTGTTTATCTCGTGTGTGAGTGTGCGTTTGGGTATGTGGTTGTGTATGTGTATGTATGTGTCATGCTGTCCATCTGTGTTTTGGTGCTGGTTGCGTTTTGTATGTGGCTTTGCCTGCTTGACTTTACTACTTTTCCATTCATAGAGTACTAAATATTTCGTGTCGGTGTAATTTCAAAGAAGCAAGCGTGATTGCCAACTGTAAAGGTGTTGACAAACATGCGGTATGATGTAGTACTATAGGATCATATCCCTCTTTAGTGAAATTTAACATATTTGATGGGTATGTCCAATAATCTTATGAAGTTTGTAAATCACATCACAATAAAACTCAGGATGTGAAATACAGTGCCACAGGATCGCCATGAGATTTCATTTATACTTGCCAACAAATGAGAAAGTTTTTTTAGTTTATGGTATATATATGCTTCCTTAAACAGATTTTGATTGTTACAATCTCCGTCCAGATGAGGGAAATTTACAATATTAAAATCAAAATCATCTTTTTTCATATATTTTAGAAGAAATCATTCCACTGTCAATTTTAAGGTCTAAATCAAGAAAAGTTGCATAAGTGTCAGAATGGTTAGCTTTATTCAATGAAATGTGAAACATGAAATCTCTCTCATAGCAGTACAAATGACAAAGTAGTAAATTGAAGCAGGACACGCCACACAAGAAACGCCACCATCACCAAAACATCGATTAAAAAGCAATTTATACACACATTGTTATGTTAACATGTTTATAAATTGAATGTGTTTACTTCATATAATAATAAAAAATTGTCTTAAAATCCATTATTGTGTCCATAGAACTTTTAATAATTCTTAGAATCTTCTAGAAGGTCATTTAATATTTAAAAGAGAATAATATGTAAATATATAGATTGTCCTAGAAATCTATATTTATAATATATTGGTAAAAAAGCAGTCACATGATCATTTTTTGAGGACAGAAATTTTCAGAAAGTCTATACATGTATTTAGTAATTTAATTGTAAACAGGTAGACATGTGATCTCTTCAAGAAATTTTATGATTGTTCAATACCCTTCTAGAATGATAACAGAGTATATATATATGGAACTCAAAATTCACAGTTTTTTCTTGGATATGTTGGAAAACATCAGTGTACTAGAAAAAGTACAAAAACGAGTCATGCAGGAAACACCACATACAGAACAAAAAGCCGCCCGAACAGCAACACAAGGAAACAGCAACTATACACAACTATAAAAACATCAAGAGACGCACAAAGACAAACAAACATACAATAGGGGAAGATGGAAGTACCGCCTTGGAACGGTCAGTGACAAAAGTCACTGGGGGTTAAACCGGTTTCTGGGCACCCAACCTCACACTTATTCCATCCCCACCCTAAAATACAAACAGTGTAAATAAACGCATCCCCTCTCCGACTAATCTACAACAACCGCGATGGCAAATACGGTGGTAAGGTGCATGTATAACGAAAACATTTAAGTGAACAAACTGTATCCACCTATCGCTAGTGTACTCAATGATTGAGCTGCAAACAGAGTAATTGTAGAAAAGTAATAACGGGTACGACACAAACGAAATAGTACAGATATCCGACGTTCTCCTTCCGTTTCTGGATTTAAGAGGTCGCCTTCATAGAGTACTAAACATTTGTTGTCGGCGTACATGCAAAGTGGCCAGCGTGATTTGCCAACTTTAGAAGGGTTGACATCCAAACATGCAGTATGTTGTAGTACTATAGGATCATATCCCTTTTAATGCGTTTTTAAATAGACGTTTACCTGCGATTAGTTTTGATACTGATAGATTCACTGGATTATTAAAAGTCTGGGCTTTCAATATTAAAAGTGCCAGTGTTTATAATTCAAAAGGACTGGAATTGGATTTATTATCTGGACTAAACAACAGGTATTTAAGTATTTCTTCAACTTGTCATTTCAATTTAATAAAGTATGTAAAATGTGTTGCTGGCTTAATATTTCTGTTGCGCCTTGCTCGTATTAGAAATTGGGGCCTGGTCCGGGATTTGATTTTCCTTTACAGATCTAAGATATTTTTCATAGTGTTTACAGGTTTTGTAAACTGAATGTTTTGACTGTTTGAAACCATCAGCAAGCTATCATGCCATTCAACTTATAACAGTTTGTATCTGAACCTTCCCATGAGGCATTTAAATTGGTAAAGAAATCTCAATCTGGCAAAACTATACAATATTACTGAAGTTAATATATTCTGAAAATGGGTGATCCCTCGAAAGCAAAAATTAGAAATGCAAAAAGAGAAAATTGCAGACTCGGTTTTATTGAGTCTGTTCATGAGTAGTTATTAAAAGTGCAACACTACTCACACCTCCTAGCACCGGCTTAAGCCGTATTAGGTTTTCAAAAATAATAACATCAAAACTTATGATCCCGAAGGACCAGAAAATATAACAATATTATATGAGGAAACAAGAAATTATAAATGTTTTGGTCAATTTCTTAGTAAATGAGGAAATATTTGTAGGCAGTGCCCTTTCTCTCATTCAAGAAACACAATCTGAGATTAAACTCAAGGAGCTTGAACTTCACTTGCAGTTTGAACGGGAGAACATAGAATATGAACGACAGAAAGAGTAAGACAAATTAGAATATGAGAAACAGAAAGAGAAAGATAGTCGATGAGTCAGTAGGGTTGGTCGGTACCATCTCAGGGGAATAATTCTCATTGTGATTTTTACAACATATACATATATAGATTTAGAAAATATGTGATAGCATTGCATCGATGGTAGTTTTCTATGTATTATTGCGTTTTATATTGTGCTATATAATAACCGTATTTCGAGACAAAATTATCAATGAAAAGTAAAGCTAATGCTTTCGGATTTACAACATTTGGTATCATACCCTAACAACGAAATTAGTGTAGTATACCTGAACCAGCTTAACAGTCTAACTGTCCTTCCATCTGTCCAGCCCATATGTATGTCCCTCTATCTGTCCGTCCATGCATCCGTCTGCCTGTCTGCCCATTTATAGACGCAAGTTTCCCAATCTACAAGTTTGCTTAAAACTTGATATTCTTATTGTATTAGTAACCAATGCAACTGCTTGTTATGTCTCCCCGAGTATACTGGGGAGATGTATTGTTTTTGTGTGCGGCATCCGTATGTCTGTACATCCGTATGTCTGCACCCCCCCCCCTTCTGTTCATCCGTTCGTCTGTCCGGTTTTAATTTATCCATGCGGTTTCTCCAAAACCTTTGGTCAACTTTTCATGAAATCTCATAAGAGTGATCAGCACTATGCCTGGTTTTGTTTATCTTACTTCTGTTCCGGTTCAGTGATTTTCTGCAGAGTTATGGGACTTTGATTTTTATGCCCGCCCTCAACGAAGGGCATATAGAAAAAAAAGAGTACAAAAATGAGTCGTGCAGGAAACACCACATACAGAACAAACACTCGCCCGAACAGCAACACAAAGAAACAGCAAATGTACATAAGTAGAAAAAACAACAAGAGACGCACAAAGACAAAACAAACATACACTAGGAGGAAGATGGAAATCGCATTGCCCGTATTTCCGTCTGTCCGTCATTCTTTCCATCCGTCCACCCCAAATGTGTGTCCCTTCTATAACTTTTTTATCCGTGAATGGATTTCAAAATAACCTGACTCAAATGTTCACCACACAAGGACAATGTGTCGCATTCAACCCCCTGGTCCAGGGGTCAAAGGTCAAGGTCATCCTTCAGGGTCAAATATCTGGGCATAGTGTTTCACAAACACATCTTGTTTTACATTTAAATTTTGTCCTCGCAGTTTCTCCAATACATGTTGTCGGATTTTCATGAAACTTATTAGGATTGATTAGCACTACGCCTTGTTGTGCTTATATTATTCCTGTGCCGGTTCAACGATTAACTACAGAGTTATAGAACTTTGAAAATTGTATATGGGAAACTTTGTCCATGTGGGGGTAGGGGACATCAGTTTTTGTATAAAACAATTCTAGCTTCATTTGGACCTGATCATTATTTATTTATTGATCCAGTTTCCACTTTATCCAACAATAAATTAGTAGTCTGTTAGATGTGATTTGGCGGGATATTGCTATTTGTTATCATTAGCATTCGTTGTTTACCGTTTTAGTTAGACCGTATTTAGCGCTAAAATGTTTTATTATCCTTATCTTTTGAATTTAAAAAGTTAAATATTGTAAGTAAGGTTTAAAACATCCTCAAACCTTGTCTGATAAAGATATGTGGGTATGGGCTTTCGTTGTGTTCATTCTTTTCTTGTGACTGAATGAACATGTAGTGTGAAAAACAATATTCGCGATATGTTATAGAAGAATATGGATATTGTCCTTCATTTTGAATCTGCCACATTAAAGGACTCATCCGTATTGGTTCGTACACAATTACAATATTCCTATATGAACTATGGCTCATTCTTACTGGATATGTGTGTCAATCTAACATACATGTATGCTTTTAGTGATTTCATTGTCGCACGGAGGTATCCAATACGGTTACAACACAATGCAGATCAATTGCATTTTTGCATTTATGATCAGGATTTCAATATGTGGGCTGGCGAATGACGTGTTGTTTAAAATTAGAACGAGGGGCAGTTGAGTTAAAAAGTGAACAAAACCCAGTGTCCTTTCTCTGAAAAAGTGTTTTGTTCTCTGACCGTGGTCACTGACACATGCGTTACAGAAAACATTTTATCTTATCATTGTTCTGCGAGATCTTCTTCAACATTATTCCCATCTGACTGAGGTTGAAGGGATTGACCTAAAGGTTATTACAAAGGCTTTATTATGATTCAAGTTTCACATTTGCTTTACACTTGGCATATGAGGGTAGCTCTAAGATGTTAACCTGGTGATAGGATAATGTGTCGATCTGCTTATAGTAATTTTAACCGGGAATGTTGAAGAACCAGAGAAAAAGAGTGTTCTTCTGCTCTCCACCACTCTCTCCGGTTGAATCATTGATTGCCCTTTATGGCAAATGAATGATAATACTAATGTGAAGCAAGTATATATAACAAACAATCGCCCTACTCACAAATACATGTATTCTCAGCGGCTACTGACATAAGTGTAGAAAGTCATTATAGGCATTCACAAATTTAAAAAAAAACCAGATATCCCAATAACTCAATATTGTTTGAAAGTTGGTTGGCTAACCACCCATCCAATGCACAAATAACATTGCCCAAGCTATCATAATTGGAAAAGTTGATTCTGAATTATAGCTTGGTCGTTTGTATTATGAGAGCGCTATGCAAAGTATTCGCTGTATAGTTGTTGAAGATTGCCCTCCATCATCGCACAGCAAAGGTCGCGTCTGGCATGACCTATACATTATGGTGAATGCAGGAGACAGACAAATGGCTGCACCTCATGTAGCAATTTTTAAGCAGTTCTCCTATGTCTAATCAATTTAAAGACTTTGATTAGGGGTTTTCTTTCCTAGTCGGGAAACCCACTGTGCGTGCCTTATTTTTTATAATTAAGGGCGTGCCAATGCAAAGTTACATACGAACTTCTGGTCCATCGGAAAAATTAGTTTTGGTGTTAGTTTTGAAAATTGAATACTGCTTAAGCCGGTGCTAGGGAGCGTGAGTAGTGTTGCACTTTTAATTACTATTCATGAACAGACTAAATAAAACCGAGTCTGCAATTTTCTCTTTCTATATTTCTACTTTTGCTTTCGAAGGATCACCCATTTTCAGAATACATGTATTTATATTTTGATAGTGATGGTAATCTTCCTGGTGTCATGGAGTCCTTGCTCCAGTCCCGATTATCTAATATAGTGGGACTCTGGTGTATGTATCAGCATGAAAAGCAAAATACATTATGTAGTATTCTGTGTTCTCTGATCAGGTTATAAAAACATGATTTACTACTTCAGCTGCATGGTCAGATGCCCATCTACTTTATCCAGTTAGTACTGAAGTGCGGGGACCTTCTTAGTGTCATTAAAAGTGTTTGCTGTATATTTCTATTGCCAATGCAATGGTTGACTCTATTTACTTAGAAACCTCCCCAAATGCTTCCTAATTTTTAATAACAAGAACACACCTGACTAAACTCTGCATTACTTGCTGATAACTCAATGTAATAATATATTTTCACTGCTGTCTTTGCTGTCCAAATGTATCACCAGTACCCGATGAAAGATTATTAAGTCCTTGACCTTTTCCATCATGTGCTAATAGATGCATTAAAGACAGAACTGGACACAGCAACTTTTTCATTGATTCTTTAACGTGTATAGTGTATAGAATTGAAAACTACAACCCATACCCAGTAACATTTACCTGACACCAGTCCACCTTAGTACCATTTTGAAAGTCTTTGGTATGACCCGACCAGCGATCAAACTCACAACGCCCTGCCCGAAAGCGAACGCGGTATTGACTGAGCTAACTGAAATGCTGACCTTAACATGTACCAATGAACAAACTAACGGATGGTCAGGCAAAACACATTTTACTTCAAATTACCTTGAAGTGAAAACAGATTGTCTGTATAAGCATGCTTGATATGGTAATCACCATTCTATGCTCCTATATATGTCTCGCAACGTTTTTGCTTCAAACCTTCACTAATTGGCAACCTTGATGTAAAAATGACCGTTAAGAAGGAAATGTTTGTTCTGACCATTTTATCAAGAGTTACAGGTCTTGGCAAATTTCTTCACTATAACGCATATATGCATAAAACTTTTACAGATAAACAACTTGATATGAAGATGGGGAATTGTGTAGTTAGCAAATTTACGGGACTTTGTTGTTTTTTGGTGAAAAAGTAGTAAAGTCAAGCAGGAAAAGCTACACACAAAACGCCACCATCACAAAACACCTACAGAAAGCATAGCAATTTATACCCATACACACACATACAGTAGAAAGTCACATACAAGACGCAATCACCACCAACACATCAATAGACAGCATGCCACACACACACACAACCAAACACACGCAAACACACGAGAAGAACGCATAAAACACCAACAAATACACGAGCACCAGAGACAAACATGAACAAAACACAAGCACAAAGACACAAGACAAACAAAAGTAAGGGTGACAAAGAGAGAACCGCCTTGGCACGGTCAGTAGCAAAATCACCACTGGGGGTTTAAACCGGTTTACGGACGTCCTAACCTCACACTTATCTCAAAGTCACCCTAGCTAAACAAACCTTGCAAATAAAATGTGTTTTTTTTTCACAAAACTGCATACTTGATTAGACACAATATTCATTTCATATATTTCAAGTTGTAATGCTTATGATGAATAATAAATATATAAGAGTATATCATGAATAAGCTAGCTCTAAAGTGGTTGATCGGATATTTATTGTTTAACTGTTACATACAAGTTTCATAAAGGGACATAATTTGACCTAAACAATGACTGGGTTCTGGGTCAAAGGTTCTCATCGTTAATTAATGACAGTGAAATGCTGGTGACCTTTCATGGGGTTAACGCTTAAGATATTTCAGTTTTGGCACACTTTGGGTGTATGAAAGGACATAACTCTGACAATTTGCATTAAGAGATGCTAGATATAAGGGTTCTAGCCTGATGTCAATTCATTGCCCTCATCATTGTGAATATACATATGAAGTTTTATGAGCCTAGTTATAAAGATGATGAAGGTATGCAAAACTCTGGAGAAGTTTTACTTCTGCAAAATACATATGAATGTAAACACAATTCCATGTACGTATGAGCAAGAATTTACATTATATGAACCACTTTCTGTAACAAAATAACAACATAAATAATATTTGTGCAACTACAGCCACACACCTGTCAATTTTCAAGTAGATACAGGGTATAACAAGCGAGAGACATAAGTTTGAAATTTAATGATGTATTTTCTGAATGCTAGATTTATAAAACTCTATTTTTATCATAGGGTTAAAATTAGTGAAAAATACAAAACGCTACCACCTATTTACTGATATCACATATTTTCTGATTCTAGATAAGTATATCTTATCACAAAGAATTGATAGCATAATTCCCTAAAGATGGTACCTATGGTAAAAGTTTGGGCTTCTAGCCCATGACCTAAGAGAGATCAGAATGGGACAAGCAGAAAAAAAGAGAAATAATGCAGCATGAGTTCAAATTGAAAGAAATTGAACTGCAAACGAAAGCCAAAGAATTTGAATTCAAATCAAATTATTTGATGTTACTAAGAACATCAGACTTGTTCCACCTTTTCAAGAAATAGAAGATATTTCCCTCAGTTTGAAAATGTTGCTGAAAATTTGAAATGGCCTAAAGAGCATTGGACTTAACTTTTGCAGGGTGTCTTAATAGGCGAAATCCGGGAAATATACACACAACTCACTGTTTAGCAAAGCTCTAAGAATGACGCAGTAAAAGTGCTTATTCACGAAGTTTATAAGCTAGTTCCATAGGCTTACAGGCAGACATTTAGAAATTGTAGGAAGGAAAATGGTCGGCCTCATGTAGAATTAGCAAGAACAAAAGAGCAGATGTTTGACAGGTGGTGTGATTCAAAGAAAACAGACAACAACTATGAAAAAATTCAGACAACATATGCTGGTAGAAGAATTCAAAAGTTGCATTCACTCTGATGTAAAACATTTTAGATGAGAAGCAAATAGAAACATTGGACAAGACAGCTCGTTTGGCCGATGCCTATTCTCTTACTCACGAAGTGTCATTTGTAAATAAACAAAGGTCTAATTTGACCCATACAAATTTGAGAGTAACTTCAAACAATCAAAAACGTGCTTCTAAACAATGATCATCTAATGAAATCAGAGGACCAAACTCTTTATCTCAACGTAAATACTGCAATTATTGTAAGAAACCTGGTCACCTTATATCAGATTGCTTTACCTTGAAAGGAAAGCAAAGATATCGTGATGAGGTCAAACCAACCGGTCTCACCACTTCAAGGCCAAAACCACAGTCTTGTATTGACGGCAATTCAATTGCCAAGGTCATAGAACCAAAGTCTGAATCTGTTATGGAGATTTATGAACCATTCCTATCGGAAGGTTTTGCATCACTTACAAGTGGTACTTGTGCACCTACCCCTATAAAGATTTTGATCGACACAGGAGCTTCTAAATCTCTTATTTTAGCAGATGTTCTGCCTTTTTCGGAGAAGTCTTCTTCTGGATTGAGTGTCATTATTCAGGGTGTAGAGTGTGACAATATTAATGTCCCCCTCCATAATATTCATTTGTCCTCAGATATGGTTACTGGGCCTGTGACTGTTGGTATTTGACATTCTCTACCATTTAAAGGTGTCCATTTGTTGCTAGGCAATGGCTTAGCTGGATATGAGGTTGTGGTAAACCCACTTGTAACTGACACACCAAATTCGGATCAGAGCCATGGCTTAGAAAGCCATTCAGAATAGTCAAATCTCAGAATTTGACTTATCTGATACCTTTATAGGTCAGATTTCAATGAGGCTAGTTCGCTTCATACCTCTGATTCAAAATCAGACTCGAAACATGTCTGGTAATTTGTAATCAAATTCAACAGACAAATCTCATGACTTGCCCTCAAGGTCACAGCTTATCCAGGAACAACAACATTATCCTGATATATTGAATTTGTTTCATAAAGCTGTGAGTGAAGATTAAGCTTAAACAAGCCATGTCAACATACTTAGTTTAGCTCATGAAACTCCTATGTCAGGCCATTAAGGTATTAACAAGACCTACAACAAGATACTCATTTCTTTTGGCCTGGCCTAAAAGCTGATGTTGTTAGGTATTGCATCTCTCGTCACACATGCCAAATGGTAGGAAAACCTAACCAGACAATACCTAAGGAACCTTTGCAGCCTATTCTTGCATTTGATGAACCTTTCAGTAGGATCATCATAGACTGTGTTGGTCCCCTTCGTAGAACAAAATCATGCGGTCAGTATCTTTTGGCAATCATGTGTGCTTCAACCCGCTTCCCATTCAAGGAATGTCAAGACTAAACAATCATCAAGACTATTGTGATTTTTTGTTCGTCTTCCAAAGTCAATCAGATCAAGGTTCCAATTTCATGTCTGGTATTTTCCAACAGGTTATGTATGAATTAGGAATAAAATATCACAGCTCAACATCAACAAAGTAAATGTGCATTGGAAAGGTTTCATAAGACAATGAAAAACATAATAAGGTCATACTGTTTTGACACTGAAAAAGACTGGGATGAGGGCATATATTTGCTGTTGTTTGCTATCAGAGAAGCAGTTCAAGAGTCTCTTCATTTTAGTCCATTTAAATTGGTGTTTGGACATACTGTTCGTGGACCTCTGACATTATTGAAAGATAAATTTCTTTCTGATGAAGAAACTTCATTTAATTTACTTCAGTATGTGTCTGACCTGAGAAACAAATTGCCAAAAGGCATGCGAGCTGGTTTAATCTAACCTCAAATCTACACATAGTAAAATGTAAACAAAAGTCAGTGACTTAAACTACATCATCAATACTCCTTGGATACGCAAACAAACACAAATGTATCATGTAAACATGTTGAAGAAATACAATGAAAGAGATAATTATGTTGCTAAACCTATAACAGTTGTGAATCCCGCCATACAGTAACAGAGTGTGCAAGAGTCAGTGCCTATACCCTATGGCAATCTTGAAAAATCTGATCCCACTCCATCAAAATTACAAAACTCAGATAATTTGGAAAATCCGGACCAGAAACTTGCACACCTGGATCCACAACAAAGACATGAGTTGAAAGAACTAATTCATGAATATGAACATTTATTCCCTGATATTCCCAAACGGACGGATGTGATTCATCATGATGTTATCGTTGAGGACACTACGCAAAACAACATCCGTATAGAATGAATCCATGGAAACAGGACTATCTCCGAAAAGAAATCAATTATCTACCAGAAAATAACTTGACTGAACCTAGTCAAGATATCTACAGCTCTCCATGTATACTTGTACCAACATCTAATGAAACATACAAACTGTGCACAGACTATCGTAAAGTGAACTATGTGACAACACGCCACCATCACCAAAACACCTACAGAACGCAATTGGTATAGCAATTTATACTCATACACACACATACAATAGAAAGTCAATCACCACAAACACATCGATTGAAAGTCTGTAAAGTGTTTTGCTGGCTTTGTCTTTTTCTGCGCCTGGCTCGTAACAACATACACACACCGAGGAGATGGAAATACCGAACACGAACACACGCACTAGTACAAAAACACTACCACGAATGTTAGTGTGAACACACACACGCACGAGACAAAAACACAAACACGAACAAAGACACTAGTACAAGGACACCAAAAAAACAAAAGCAAGGGTGGCAAAGTGCCACCTTGACACCTTGGAACGGTCAGTGGCAAAACCACCACCGGTTTACGGACGTCCTTACCTCACACTTATCTCAAAGTCACCCTTGCTAAACAAACAATGTAAATAAAGATATCCTTGCTGTACTGCCCCACAAGATAGAAGACAGTAATCACAGTACAAATTGTTAAACATAGCAAACAAATCGGCGACCAATGGTGCACATTTCGTACCCATAGGAATACCAATATATATATACCAAAATATAGCATATGTTCTTCAGAAGAAAGGTTAGTGATTCGTAAACGTCTGAGCGAGTCCAGTTGGTGAATTATTTCGATTGCTCTCTTGTAAAGAAAGCTTTCCATACATGTCAGAATGATTTTTTTCTCGGGCAAATACTTTCTGGAGTAGGTGAGTAAGTTTATCTGTGATTAAATGATACCTTTTGTTCTTCATGAAAAAGTAGTCAAGTCAGGCAGAAAAATCCTCACATAAATAGCCACCGTAACCAAACATTGATAGAAAGTAATTCTTACACACAGTCACACACACGCCAACAGATACAGACGCATACATACACATATACACACGAACACAGGCACACGTACAAAGACACTAAACAAACAAAAGCAAGGGTGACAAAGAGAGTGCCGCCTTGGAACGGTCAGTGGCAAAACCATAACTGAGGTTTAAAACGTGGTTACGGAAATCCTAACCTTACACTTATCTTAAAGTCACCCTAGCTAATCAAACACTGTGAATAAAGGTATCGCAACCGGACTTCCCACAACACAGAAGACAGTAAGCACAGTACAGAATGTAACATATAGCATAACAAATGTGAAAGTCCGTTAAGTATGTACTCAATGACTTGAATACACTTGGCTGAATACACAGCAAACGCAGGGAAGCCGTTAAGGGCATTGACAGGGAAAAGGCAATATATGAATCTGGTAAGCTTATCCCATTACTGGGTTTAAGAGTATACTCTCCAAGAGTACAACCCTATGGCCTGTACTACGGCCTGTCATCGTGCAAGTAAAGAGAGAAGCATAGCGACCGACTGTAAATTGATAGCCAGACAAACAGTGTGTTGCAATATAATAGGGGCATAACCTTTCTTCCTAAAAGTTGTAATGCGTTTAATAAACAAATCGTGCAAATGGATATGACCCCGATATTTTCTAAGAATGTAGGTAACATCACAAACTTGGTGAGAAATACCTTGTTGCAGTCACTATATTGGTAGTAAATTGGTAGCTATATTTACTAATGAGAGGTAAATTCCAATAATAAAGTTTTGAAAAAGCTTTTCAAATTTTATGAGATCTGTAACCTTAGTTAAGGAGTTTGAATTAGGACTATTACATTATTCTAGCAAAGAACAGACTCGGGCTACGAGAATAAGATGAGAAATGTAAACCCCATAAGATGCAGATCAGGGGACATATCCATCTGGAGAATTTTAGATAATTAACAATTTTGAAATCGGAATCTTCCTTTTTATCGTATATTGTAAACGAAACTTTATCATTAGTGTTGCAAAGATTCAAATCTAAAACGACAGCCTGAATATCAGATGGATTCGCTTTGCTTAACCCATTCCCTCATATTGTCGACTTGTGACGACTATAGGAGCAACTGCTATATTTATCAAAATGGTTTCAAACTACAAAGTTCTAAACCATTTTCTTTTCTGTAGTTAATGCTCATCTTCGGTAGGTTTATTCAAAGAGGTTGGGTCTAAAATTAGCCTATGGGGTAATGGGTTAAAGTAAAATTCGTTTGGGTAAGACGAAGAAACCATATTTTATAAATCAGGATTATCCAAAATAAAAATACCGTCTAAATACCTAGACGTTTTATTAAAAGCATTAACAATGTCAGATTGTGTATAAGGTCTTAAGCTAAACATGAAATCAGCAACAAGATAGGCACAATTTGTTCGCATATGTATACCAACACCTTGACGATTTATGGCATCCCAACAGCGCACGAATATGTTATCTAAAATAAATGTTATAGATCTACAAACACCAAGGCAAGTCCACATTGTGTAATTTTCAACTTTTGAATTCAAAGAAAAGGAATTTTGAACATTACAAGCAATGAACACTTTTTTTCTCTCTGGCAAATGTTTGTAATTTAGTCAGTTTATCAGTTATAAGATTGTGAGGTAGAGAAGTATACAGTATAGAACATTGTAGAATTGTTGGACTGTTCATTTTCAAGTTTAGTTATCATTTATAATTAATATCATTTGAATTTGTTATGGACCAAACACACCAATGCCAGAATTGTCATATATTTTATGACAGTAACCCAAAATATGAGAGTAAACTTTTAATGCTATACCTCTGTAGCGTTTTGCATCGTTTATATCACCACTTTTTATGAATTGGTATAATAATTCAAGATCCCCATGATTTTAGATATTAAAACAGTCTACTAACTAAAAGTAATAGCAATGGTGAAAGGTCTACAAATGCATGTTTATTGTTTCGACAATATAAGTACGACCAGTGTCAACATTGATAAGGGAAGTAATCTATATTTGGGTCAATTAGTTAGAAGGTACCTGGGACGTTTATCTTTAATAATATTAAACTTACCAGTAATGACGTGACCAACTGGTTTATAACAAAAACTTATAGAGCTACAGTCTCAAGAAGTAGGGTTATTGACATTTATATTTAAAAGTACAAAAATGAGTCATGCAGGAAACACCACATACAGAACAAACACTCGCCCGAACAGCAACACAATGAAACAGCAAATGTACATAACTAGAAAAAACAACAAGAGACACACAAAGAAAAAACAAACATACAATAGGAGGAAGATGGAAGTACCGCCTTGGAAGGGTCAGTGACAAAAGTCACTGGGGGGTTAAATCGGTTTACGTTAGCACGATTTTATTGTAATTAAATATAACGTTCCTTATTCGTTCATTGTATTTTTAGCAGATGATAGGTGATTCAGATTGAAATATTTCGGAATAGTATCGATTACATTCTTATCACGAAATATATTTTGAATATCAAAAGTATACACACGTTAGTAGTTGTACAAGAGCTAGAATCTGCAATGAAACGTGTTTTGTATGTATGTTATGTAGTTTTAGTAACCAATACATTGTAGAAAGTTTATGTTGTGTAATTTTTAATATCAGTCCAAATCGTGGTTTTGCCACTGACCGTTCTAAATCGGTACTCGCTTGGTCCCTCTTGTTTTTATGTTTGTTTGGTGTCTGTGTCTTGTACTAATGCATTTGTTCATGTTTATAATTTTCATCTGGCGTGTTTGTGTGCGTACGTGCGTGCGCGCGTACTATGTGTGTGTGTGTGGTTGCGTATATGTGCTACTTGCTTTCTGTCTGTGTATTGATTGTGGCTACGTTTAGTATGTGTATTTTCCTGTTTGATTTTACTACTTTTTGAATTAAATACAGACATAAGATGGTTTCAGTATTGAATACGCCATATAATTCTCCAAACACAAAGTTGATGCCTACATACGAAATATGTACATTGGATATGTTGTTTACAGTGGATGCATGCATGCGAAATCTCTGCAGGAAATGTGCTCTTTACAATTGCTATTTACATACATTTGTGCAGGGTATATGTTGTTTAGAGTGGATGCCTCCATGCGGCATTTGTACAGGATACAAACTGTTTGAGGTGACAGCTTCCAAAATACTTGGCACACCGGCTGTTGAATGTTCAGGGTGGTGTGAGTGAGTGAGTTGGGTTGAGTTGAGTATTTCAATTATTTGCAGACGGCACCCGCATGAGACAAGTTATAGTGCTGCCTCACTGGATTACTCCTGCAGCAGGTACATGGCAAGGGCACCCAACACAGTCACATTATCCTGACACTGGGCCGACCAGTCCTAGCACTACACCTTTATTGCCGAGCGTAGACAATGGAGCTACTAGTACCAACTTTTAACGAATTTTGGTCTGTCGCGGCCGAGGATCGAACCCAAGACATTCCGTACCGCAGGCGGACGCTCTACCACTGAGCCACGCGGCAAGGGTGGTGTAGTCAATTTTTGTATGACAACAGAGTTAATCAGAGGGTGGTGACCTTTTTGAGCAGTAGTCTTCCAGACGAGATTTGAAACTACAATATGAATTTAACGCACGATGACCTTTGCAATGATTTGGATCGTACCTTTGAAACGAAAGATATGTTTTCTTTTTCATTTGTGGACCAACATCGAAATGGAGTGAGCTACCCCTGTTTGAATATCCATGTAAGACAAAATAACATTATGAATATCCATTAGCTGAACTTATGTAATAGCATACGAACACATGATGGTTTGGTATTGGTAGAAACAATCGAGTCAGATCTATAATAATTGTGTCAGCATACAGACGAAACGACTATGTTCGTTTTCTCTTATGATTATACCCGACAGTTTTATTGTAGTTTTTTTTATTTCTGTTAAAACATTATCGCATGCAGGCGTTCATGTACGGCTATACAAGCAGGGATAGATGTGGACGTGGTTTACCGGCTGACGTGGTCGTGTGGTTAACGCGTTCGACTACAATACCATGGGATCCCTCTCCGGAGGCAATAAACCGAGGTTTTACACTAGGCATCTAAATGAACCAGAGAAACTCTTTCGATAATAAGAGTAGGGCATCGCGGCCGGCTTTCTCTCCATACTATCCCCTCTTTTTAGGGCGTCCTATTAGCCAATAGTGAGCAGACGCGGGCGTTAATTAACATAAACAAACAAGCAAGGTGCTGACTGATCACGGTCCGATCTCTGCTCTGTTTACTATAAGACCTGATAAGGTCTGATTATAGATTGTCAAAGTTGATTTGGGAGGCAAACAGTTTAAATCCAAACCGTTTGTAAAAAAGTCTTCACGATTCCAACTAATACATTGTACATTGCAATAATGACAGTTTTAGCACTCAACTCAGGATATGTGAAATGAAGGGCAAAACACAGTCTGGGAGGGATTCGCCAGATCAGGCTCTGTACTTTTTGATGTACTGAATTATCACATATCTTAATTCTATAGCTCCTACCACGGTCAAAGAAAATTAAACACTTTAAAATTGTAGCAGACGACAGAAGTTGGAAACGAAATAGTTAATTTGTAAAATAGAGATTAATTAGCTCAGTCTTCTGTGTGGGCCGTCTGATCAGTGCCTCCTCTACCATGGTAAGCATTCATTTGTCCTTTGTTCAGGATGCCATAATAAAATGTTAAGTTAATAATATGCATGAAGGTATTATTTCAGCCACGAACATTCATCGTGTAAATGGTCAAATATGCATGTTCATGTACTTGAATTTCTCTTGCAATTAAATACGCATATTATATGAGATACAGTTTACCCTTATTCCACGATCCGCGACCTGGTATTCAATGGGATCCGAGTAACTCGGCGTCTCGTCAGGATTTAAACGATCAATAGTTTCTCAAAATATTGAGGTTAAAAATACTACAGGTCCCTATTTGAACGAAAGATATGTTCACAGTGAGAAATGGTTAACATAAACTGAGCATTTACGCTGACTGATTAAATACTCTTTTGTAACGTGCAATATGACTCGTTCATATCAGACGCACAGATAATACATTGCTTATTGAATCCGAGAAGCGGCGTTCAATAAAGCACTAAAACTGGTTGAATATGATTGTTTATTAAACCATTGTGATAAATAGAACATTTGCTCCTATAAAATTATAGAGAATTATAGCATGCGATATTTTACGAAATATTTCTCCGCTTAATTGTTCATGTTAGAAGTACGAGTCTTAAAACTAAATACAGTAAAACCCCGCTAATGCGACCACTTAATAAATCCCCACTGGTGTCGTTTAAAGCAGGTGGTGGCTTAATGCAGGGCAAAAGTAATGCAGAAAGCTCCTAGAGGAGCTTTCTGCATTACTTTTGTCCTGCATTAAGCTACCACCTGCATCCAGCAGCCAGAATTATACCTCTTTTAAGTGGTCGCATTAGCGGGGTTTTACTGTAGAACATTTTACTTCATGACTACTGATAAAAGAAATTACGATATCTTGATTATTAGTTGGAGTAAATATTATCATGCTATATGTACACAGGATGTTTTTACTCAGAAAGAAACATTAGAATTAGATTTATGTTATACCATAAGCAAACAGAGCAGACCCCTAACAGACAGCTGCTATAGGAGCCGTCTGAACTGGATCTACACTGTTTGCAATTGCGTAGAAAAGTGTTTTATGGAGTATAGGAAATAACAGTTTCGCATCATAAAGGCTCGTATGAAATATTTCCCAAGGTGAACTGGATCCAATATATTGGAGAATGGCTACAAGTAGTACCTTTACGACAGTGTAACCGTCATAATGTTGTTATTCAGTAATTAATGGTGATCATGAACTATTCAGTATCATTTTATGTTGCAGTAAATGTCAGAGACTGGTGCCAGACTTCAGTTTAAATGATTGATCTCTTAAAGAATACTTTCTCTGCTGTAAACAATATAACGTCCGCTCAAATATGAATCTGGCGCAATTTTGACTTCTGAGTAAATAAAGCTGTAGGATGGCAAAGGGCTTTATTCCTGATAAGACGCCGAGTTGCTCGGCGTCTTATCGTGATCCAAACTGTTGGCAGATATGACCCCTATCGGGTTAATGGTCAATTCGGCTAACCAAGCGCAATCACTTGTAATAGATGAGTTCAGGAATGCATTATGGTTCGTTTTATTGCACAGATATAAGTTACGAGATACGAGCAAATGAAATAGTACACCAATTGGACGTGCTCAGAAGTTTTCGAATCACTAACCTTTCTTTTGGATAACATACTTGTACGTTATGGGAATGCTATATACCGTCAGGTAATTGGTATTCCAATTGGAACGAACTGTGCACCACTTGTCGCATATTTGATTTTGTACTGCTATGAGAGAGAATTCATGTTGCGTTTGAATCCTCAATCACAAGAAGATGTTATAAAAGCCTTCAATGAAACTTGTCGATATTCGGATGATATTTTTAACTTAGATAACCCATTCTTTGATGCTCTGATTCCTACAATTTATCCTAAAGAACTCAAATTTAATAAAGCTAACCCGTCCGACAATTATGCAGCGATTCTTGATCTAGACATTGAAATTGATAATGGAATGATTTCTTCTATGAGATGATATTGATTTTAATATTGTGAATTTTCCTCGTCTTGGCGGGGATGTTCCCCGTGCTCCATCTTACGGGGTTTATATATCTCAACTTATTCGTTTTGCTAGAGCTTGTTCATCTATGAACGATTTTAACAGTCGAAATCTCATTTTAACTGAAAAACTGCTTAAGCAAGGATATAGATACCATAAACTAAGAAAAACTTTCTCTAAATTTAACTCACTTATTTGCAAGTACCAATGTAATCTTAAGGTGTTTCTGCGACACGGTATTTCACATAATGTATTTTATGGTGATGCGATTTACAAACTTCGTAAACTTATTGGACATACCCATTTTCTCACGTTGTTCATCAAATATGTTTAAAAAACACATTAAAATGGATATGATTCTGTAGTACTACAACATCCTGCATGTTTGGTTGTCAACACTTTTACAGTTGGCAATCACGCTGGCCTCTTTGCATGTACGCCGACAAGAAAGGTTTAGTACTCTATGAAGGCGACCTCTTAAATCCAGAAACGGAAGGAGAACGTCGGATATCTGTACTATTTCGTTTTGTGTCGTACTCTTTATTACTTTTCTACAGTTACTCTGTTTTCAGCTCAATCAGTGAGTATACTAGCGATAGGTGGATACAGTTTGTTCACTTAAATGGTTTCGTTATACATGCACTTTACCACTGTATTTGCCATCACGGTTTTGTAGATTAGTCGGAGAGGGGATACGTTTATTTAAACTGTTTGTCTTTTAGGGTGGGTATTGAATAAGTGTGAGGTTGGGCGCCCATAAAGCGGTTTAACCCCCCCCCCCATTGACTTTTGTAACTGACCGTTCCAAGGCGGTACTTCTATCGCCCCCTATTGTATGTTTGTTTTGTCTTTATACGTCTCGTGATTTTTTGTAATTATGTACATTTGCTGTTTCCTTGTGTGGCTGTTCGGGTGACTGTTTGTTCTGAATGTGGTGTTCCTGCATGACTCATTTTTGTACTTTAACTCATGGGAACGCATGCATACAAAAGTTTAAAGCAGTAAGAAAAGGATTAAACCTCAAGTTATCACAACATCAATTTACCCCTTTTCTTCACAACATCTCTGACTATTGTATAATTGTTTTCGTAAGTAAAGAGTAAATTCAAGCAATGTTTAATGACTGCTGTATATCAGTGTCACGCAAAACTTTGACAGTTTCAACGTTGACTCAAAACCGTTGTACGATCTAAAAGTCTAATTCAGTTTTACCCTTTCCCTGAGAGTAAATCAATGTTTGCAAATATTAAAGACCTATACCGGCATGCTCCTGCATGAGCTATCTGATCATGCTCTACTCTGTTTGCTCATGAAATTATATAGATCTAATTCTGCTTTGTCACGATGTTTCCTTTGTTGATACCTCTTTATTAAGAGTAAATCTATAATAAAGTTATATATTCTGTCATAAATATTCATTACGGAATATCAATTACAGAATGGGCTAATGGGATTCAAATGTGGTTTACTGCATCTGTCAGGTACTGCTTTAGCGTTTCAATTCGCAGACATTAAATTATAAATATTTCATATCAGAATTCAATAGGTGTAACGATATGCATTTTCCAATAACATGTACACCGCTATACAATTTGATGTATCCGATGCATTTTATTTTACTTTACTTTGTAACGCCGTCTGTCACCTGGATTCAAACTGTTTGCAAATGCGGGCCAAATCGGGTTTAGCGGGAAGCGGGAGAATGTATCATGTCTACTCGTAAGTAAATGAGTACTGTAATGTTTTCAGTACTAAAAAAACTTTAACTCTTTCCTCATATAAAAGTCAGGGTCTTCTCTGTTTACTTTAATAGGTCTTACTCTACTCTATCTTTTTTGGAAACTGTTTGCAATGGCGTGATTGGGCGTGTGTATGCGATAAAGTGTTAATCTTCACTAGATAGAGATGCGTTTTGACGAAGTATATCCATATCAGACAGCTCCTGTAGTGGTGTCCGTCTAATCAGGACTTGCTCTTATTGCTTAATGGAATATGAATCTGATTCTACTGCTTCTGATACATCATTTTAATATGTGACTAAAATGAAGGGTCATGAGATTTTCCCTTATAAACAAACAGAGAAGACTCTGATCATGTGTCACGCACCTACAGGAACCGTCTGATATGTGTGTACACTCTTTGCAAAAGCGTAAAAGAAGGTTCATACAAAGGAAAGGGTTAACTGGGGTGGCAACCAAGCCATTCACTTTGCATAAATACAATTGATGGAATGTTTTAACTGATAACTGTTCTGAACTTTTCATTCGTTATTAACTCTTATACTGCTGATTCGCATAACCCTTTTCCTTATGTAAACGCATTTTGACGCATCTGCAAACAGTGAATATTAATGAGAACATTAGAAATAGTAAAAAAGGTATAGAAATAACGTAAAGCTTTCATTTGTTTATCCTACAAATATCAGAAAATAACTTCAAGTGTGCATGTGCACGTGTTTGCAAACAGAGTAGATGCAGCTTATGACATTATTATAAAATTATTATAGATCCGATTCTACAGTTTCTTTCTGTACGAAAAGATAGTGTGCACTTATGTCATTATAACAATTAGCAAATAAATAGTAATGATGTCAGTATACATATACATGGCTGTTGAACAGGGAAAGGATTAACAGATCCCGCATTGAAGAATTGAATATAACATACCATCTCGGAAATATGACTTGTTTCATGTTCAAAGTACTGTAAATCCGTAGTGTAGAAACAGCACTACAGTAAAACGTAAGTAAGATGTTCATTAAACAAATCGCACCTCTACAACCAGAGATTTTATTTGTTCCTGCAATATTTCTGAGTAATAAGGTCATAAAAGGAACTATAGTTTAACCTGTACGATAAAGGTAATAAGGGTAACACTATAATTCGAGATACGAGATACTCACACTTCCTATTACAGTGTTGAATGTTTCGTTTCCTATCGAGACACGAGGTTTTCGAATACGGTGTCAAACATAACTTAATATCAGAGGTGGAGCATTCTCACTTTCACTTGTTATCAGAATAATTATTATGATTTATAGAATGAATGGGAAGAAATAAAATGTTTTGGATTAACAACCGTGTTAGAATACTTTGTTCAACCTTATATAATGTAGTCGGGTTCCAGGAAAACAGGGGCGTGTTGCATTGCAAAATGCCTAGACCCTGATCAGTCGCAGCGTCTCTGACGCAACGACGGATCAGAATCTATATTTGCTTATGCATATTTTTCATACAGTGTGCACACTAATCAGACGCCACGTCGAATGTCCGGTAGGTAATCTGGATATACACTGTTTGAAATAGCACAGCTCCCGATTCTCCCAATGTCCGGCTATATAAGCATATTACTTACTAAATGATGCGTTTGGGGGTGGTAAAGGGGTACCATGTAGATATACAAACGTTTAATATAAACCGGCTTTTCTCATGTCAACTTTGTATTTGTATTTCTGCAGAGACAAGCCATGTCACAGTCCTCTGGATCAATGCTTGATATCGAATGCATTTGTGAAATATTCAAAGAAACGGCTTTCTATAGTCTGAAACTTGAAATGATCATTTACCAGGGAAACTATTCTTAGAAGATACTTACGGTGACATTTGGCTTTGTGTGTATCATGCAAGTGTCAATTTTAGATGGACTGTATAAATAATCTTTCTAAAGGTATCACCGAAAAAGAAATAGACTCTCAATATTTATGTAGTGACGGTCGATGGTTTGTGGAAGATGCCTATGACAAAAATGGCAAGTAAATGGCAACACTCTTCTAGTGACATTCTGACACACTGTTTTACTACAACAAATACGAGACGGTTAATTGTCAGTAGAGAAACATTTCAAATTTATTGCCGATGTATACTATTCGTTATACCCTATAACAATACCAAGATACATTTTTGAAGACAATTATAACGGAAAAGTAACGTTTTGTGAAATCAAATTTCATCCACACTGTAAAAACGGATGTGCAAAACAAATAAGATGGCTCCACGAGTAAAGTAATGGTACAGTTGGCTCTTGAAAAATATACAATAACAAAAATAACAATGTTAAAAGTGACAATGGTGAAACAAATCCAAGCGGATATGTAACAAAATGTCACATTCAAGGAAAATACATAACAATCTCTGACCGAGAGAAAACTGATAAGGAAACTCAAATACAAACCACAATATACATTGTAGAGAGCCTTTGTGACAACAAGCAGCTAGAGAATAGCACAGAAAATCTAAATAGTACCGACAATATGTGTTGTGAGGAGAGTGATATATCAAACAGTGAAATTAGAGTCCCGTTGTCAGTTAACTTGGATGATGATGTCAAAAACAAAGATTGGGTACCTAAGAAAAGGAAAAGGAAACATTATTCTGACAGCTGTTCAGATAATTATTTCAACTGTAATGGAAAGCGTGATAAAGCGGTGAAAATAAATTACAAAATAAAGGACAGCCAGTAAATATGATTACCCACAAAGTAAATCAAGATATCAGATTTATTTGTGCCGCAACCGATAATTCAGTTAATGCTCTTATATCACATAAAGCTGCGACGAACTCCGATACAGCGGGAGTTTCTATTCATAGTGTAACTGACCACGAAGAAGTTGTATATCATACAGAAACCAATATAGAAAGCCACAAACTAGTCAATAGAAAAAAAGGCAAAAAAAGAAAAGGTGACCCTGAACAATTGGTCAAGGAACATAAACAAAATACTACGTTTGGAAGGGAAAGCTTTTAAAGGAGTTGGAAAATAATGAGAAGGTGGTAAAACGTCTCAATGTGTAGACCGACAAGAGAGAATACTTGATACAATGATATAAATATTTCGAGCATTCTGGCAAAACATGAACTGGGGCCAGAAGAAAGTTTATGTTTCAGGTTTGGTTGATAGATGTAATACCGCATATTATACAAAGCAAAGCCGAAGCGTGCTCACCTACAGATACCACCTTAGAAATGGAGAAGACGGGTTACCGGTATGCAATAATATGTTCCTGTCCACACTAGGATATCGTGAATACACTTTGGATTAACACGGCGAATGATCATGGTATATCAGTTAGCCCTAGCTCCAATCCACAGGAAGGCAAAGCCTACCCTGAACGAGAGAATGCTCAGAACGTAAGACAGTATTTAACATACCTTCCTAAAATGGAATCTCATTATTGTCGGCAGTCAACAAATAAGGAATACACTGAACCGATATTTGGACCATTTTAAGACCTCTACCGAGCCTACAAATGAAGTTGTGATGAGAGGAGAATTATCACAGTATCGAGACAGAAGCTGTTGGATCTATTTCAAGATATAAATTTGTCTTTGTTTAGACTCATTGATCATGAAACTTAAAATGTAAATGACGATTGATACCATGTGCACATAAAGAGGAAATATATGGCTTGAGATGAAAAGGCCAATGACAAACAGATTGCCAGTGAACATGCAAATGTGAAGGTATTTACAATGGATACACATACAGTTTTGCTGTGTCCAGCTATTCAGGCAAGTGCCGTTTACTTTCAAACAAAACTAGCCTGCCATAATTTCACCACTTATAATATAGCATCAAATGAAGGGAAGGACTGACTGACTACAAATAAGTTTGCCTCTTGCATTGTGAATATTGTGAAATATGTTCTTAGTCCTAATGTTGATGAGTTGATAATGTATTCAGACGGATGTTGTTATCAGAATAAAAGTATTACTCTTGCCAATGCACTGTTGCATACAGTTGTTACATACGGTGTGACATTAACACAGATGGAAGAGATGAATCCGTACATAGCAGCATAGAGCGGAAAGTTCGAAAAGTGCCAGTATATTCCCTGGCTAACTATGTGGAACATATATCATAAACACGGCCAAATCAACCGCACATGGTTCTTATCTTACCCATGCCTCCTTTAAGGATTCCAGCGGATTGAAATACTATGACACCATCAGACCTGGCAGGCGAGTCGGTGACCCAATAGTAACATATATAAGGGTGCTCAGATACTTATCAAGTGCTACAATTTTGTATAAATTAAGTTTCGATGAGGAGTTTCAGGTATTGCCCAAACCTCGAAATTTCACACAACCAAAGGATGGTGATAATGGTTGCCGTCTATATTCACGGCCAATGCAGATCAAAAGGTCTAAATATTATCACCTTCAATAGCCTAAATTCTGTATCTCCAGTGACTACCACCCATTCTATGATTCGCTGATTCATACATAGAACATTCACAATGATGAATAACAACATGTTGACTGGAATCTGTAATTTGTATTCCATGCATTGTCCTAACTTCAATGGATGATGATTAAACAAAGTTGGTTGTTCCTAACTGTTCGATTGTCCGGATATCGTTGTTAAGATGTATACTGCATTTATATTTCAAGGGAAAAATCAATATGTACAAGACATTTAGGTATTACATGTACATGCATGTTGTATTATGTGTCTGACATGAACATTATTCAATACCAATATGTTTTATGTATTGCATAAAGGACATCATACTTCTACCGCCCAAGTGCCTAGTACATATGAACAAAAACAATCTTAAAATGTAAAAGCATTAATATACATTTCAATGTATAACATTGCATTGATGAGTGTTCAATATATACAAGGGACATTATTCACAACAAGTGGTCTCGTTAGCATTAATTTCAACATGGTACTTAATATGACCATGTTTTGGACGATGCTTACAAGACAACATAATTGTATAGTAATGCACAAGTGCATAGTGCACTTTATTGTTCTTTAGTATTTAAAGTATATTGTTCTTGAGTAATCAAAGTTTGATACTCTTTGTCAGTAACCAAAGGTTATGGTTCTTGAGTTTATTGTTCTTGAGTATTGACTTTATTGGGAGACTGTTGAATATTCGTACATGTACTGCATTTACATTATAGGAAGACTGTTCAAGTTTTACAAGGCACTACAGAATTGCATGTATGTTGTCCTGTTGGCATTACCTTAAACATATTCGATACGAAACGTATTTGATGTAATACTTTCAAGACAAAATACCTATATTTCCTGACTCCACATGTAAATTCATTCTCGAAATATAAAATGAAATATACAAAAAAAACCTATATTTTAAGATGACTGTCAATGCAATGTTAATCAGTTTAGCAACAACACCTGGTAGGACCGTATAGGTGGTACATCATAGTTTATCAAATTTTACTGTTAGAGTTATTTGAGACTTATATCGATATTTTACTTGAGTATACAGCGACCTTATATCCAATGCACACTGACTCAAAGGAAGGTAAGTGATTTCTTAATACATGGCAAATTTATGCAAGAAACGCATAGAAGCTTTCTGCATTACGTTTGACATGTATTAAGCTACCCTTGTCTTTAAGATCCATACTTAGACCTCTTTATATGGTTGTTTAAGTCAGGTATTACTGTACTAGATATGATAGTATTCATCAACCCAATGCATTACCCACGGTATATGCGAAGATAAAAACAATTCTGAGCCTTATACATATCATCACGAGTAGGCTAGAAGTCTAATCTCAGACGCATGTAAGTTCTGCTCTGACATAAAGTATGTATTGCTTATTATTATATTGCTTATTGATATGTTGGTCGACATTTAAACGTTACGTTCCTCCACATTCATCAGTCACAAAGATACATTTAATAATGTTATTCGTTAAGATCACAGTAATACCATACCATTTCGAAAATTTCTGAGTCGATGTCTTTACTAATAAAGAGTGAAACATAGTTGAATAACGTTTAACATAGTTCCGCATTCAATGCTTACTGTGTCAGTTTATATAATAGCCCTGTATCTGTTTCTTATATTCTATAATAATATTGTACAGCGTTGGTATCGTATTTGGCTCAATAGTCCTGTTTTTATCTCTTATCCCAATCCCTCTTGCTCTATCTTAAGACCTAGTCACCATGAACAAATCTTCCGAAAAGGGACATTTACTACAATAAAGGAACATTTCAGAATTGTGTAGTTTTAAAACCATTTCGATAAATATAGCATTTAATCCTATACGGCAAATTCCATTGTTAACACAGTAGTAGTATATAAAATGGGGGTATTAGCACACCCCTAATTAGACCTCTATACTTCGAACTAACCTTTATAACAATATAAAAATTAGTTAAGGGTCTATGGGACGTCTTATTTATGGGTCTATTAGAATTATAACTCGCTATATAAATTTGTTTACTTTTAAGCACCTTCACACCCGGCGCATATCTATTAACCCTGTAACATATTTTAAACAGGAAGTAATTTATCAATCTATTTAAATCGTCTGCTTAAACTCTTAAAGTATATATTTATTTCTATTTCTTTCTAATATGGTGTTTAAATTAATAAATAATCTATTTTTTAAAGATTAGGAGTAAACCACACCCCATCTGGATCTCAACTATTTCCAAGGTTATAAGTATTTAAGAGATATCGTCTGCTTGGATAACTAAAAATAGATATGTATATATCGTCTATTTGGCTAAATGAAAGTTTACTGCATGGCTCATTTTTGTACTTTAACTTATTGTAGATTAGTTTTAAGGAATAGGACAGCTAAAAATCTAAAATTAGACCGTTTAAAATACACACACCAAAATGTTTATGAATATAATTTGAAAAATTAAAATGATTCTTTTTAGATATGGAAAAATATATGTTTATTAGGCTATTGTTATAAATCGTTATGAAATTAGCAAAATAATAATTCAACTTAATGAATTGGTATAAATCAATATGTATATAATTGATATTTATAAAAAAAAGGTTTAGTATACTTATAATTAAAATGTACGTAATCAATTCTCGTTAAATGTTTTTGAGTCACAACGGTACTATATATACGAACGGTTAACCATATATTAATGTGTACACATTGACTGATGATTGGTAACCTATGGCGCGGCTTAAATGCTCGTAAGTTAATACCAATAGATTGATTGAGTGAATGATTGGCAAACTATTGCGCGGCTTAAAAGCTCGTAAGTTAATACCAATGGATTGAGTTGGGCCCTGGGGCAAACAACCGTGGATAAAATATCCTCTCTAAGACCTCAGGGCCTAGTGTACACAGAGAGGATTTTGCAAAAAATTTGGATGCGGGTTCTAATCCCACCGTCGATGGTTCTTTTTTTCTCTTATATATGGTGTGTGAAATTTATACAAACAAAGGATTTAAAATGTGGTGTTGTATCCAGAAGTTCAAAACTATTTCAGATAAATATGGTATCCACCATACATTTGAGAAATGGGCAATGGAAGAATTAATAACAGCAATAGATAAGGATTCTAAATTATTCAACAAATTTTGTGTGGATAATATTAGGCTACTGAATAGATTGATCAGGTGCAACCATCAAAATAAGATATTCAGAGAAATTAGGGATGTCTTATGCTTTTATAAACACAACTAAACATTTAGAATAATATTTTTATACAATGGAGAACAATTTCCCAAGAATTCACTACAGTCCGAGAGTCTATTGGAGAGGGGTGGCGGCTATAAAACATCTAGCTAAAGCCGTGAAGGTCTCAGAAAATGAGGCCCGATCATGGTTAACGAAGCAGGCAATATGCTCCTAAACAAACCCCACGACCTAAATTTGACGTTTCAGTTCCGAATGATATCCATCAAGCTGATCTACTACTTTTGCCTCATGATAAAGTCCGCATAAAAACTTATAAATACGCCCTTACTGTGGTTGACGTAGCAAGTCTTTATAAAGCTGCGGAGGTTCTAACGACAAAAGAAGCTAAAGAGGTGGCCGCAGCCCTCAAACGTATTTACAAGCGCAGGCCTCTCCGTTGGCCAAAACTTCTTCAAGTAGATCCCGGGAGAGAGTTTATGGGTCAAGTGCTCGCAGAGCATAAAGTTAAAGTGAGGCGAGGCCGTGTGAATATCCATCGTGACCAGGGGAGTGTTGAGCGTTTTAATAGAACTTTTTCAGAGCGTTTGTTTGGCTACCAATATGCTCAGGAAATGCGATTACCCACAGGTGAGCGGTCATCTGAGTGGTTTGAAAGATTGCACGCCGTCGTTTCTGCTTTAAACAATGAAGAAACCAGGCTTACCGGTAAACGTCCGTCATAAGCGATCAAACAAACAATTATTAAATCAAGTCCCTCAGCTTATATTTCAGGACGTAAAGTTGGTACTGAGGAGAAGAAAATTTCTCCAGATATTGGGATTCGATACCTCTACCGACCCGGATAGTTGGAGGGCGGGCGTAGACGGGCAACTGACCCTATACGGTCTTTAAGCATTTACAAGATATCACGATCAGTTATAAAACCCGACGAGCCAATATTGTACTATCTCCAGAATGGGCCCGAGCGAGGTTTTGTTCGTGAAGAATTTCTTATAGTACCACCTGACACACAACAGCCACCAGATGGGGGATATCTACTGAGACGTTAGGGGTATCTGATAGTGACCGTAGGCTAATGTATTAATACCATCATTCGCGGTCCAACGTTTTGAGTCAAATGGGGATATGGATACCTTATTTTTATATTGCCCATATATACGATGTTTATCCGACCTCAGTAAATTCATACAATGACGGAAGATTCTCTTTTCGGATAAAGATTCTTTATATTGTTCGTGTCTGATAAATTTGTTTTACAACTACTTTACTAACTCCTTTAGCTTTTATTTATATTTCTGCCAGAGGTTTCGAGAATACTATACATATTAGGTATCAGGCCAACGTATTCTTCGATAGGACGTCCTGCACACTCATCTTTCATTTTACCAATAACTTTTTTATTTATTATGCTATAAAGTGAGTGGTTAGATGGATAATCTGATGTATCGTATAAGTCAGCATTCTGAGCGATATCTCTGTACACATCTTCCGTTTCTATTTTTAGGAGAAGGCTGTCTTATCCGTGTATAGTAACTGACAGCATCCCCCATATTTTTTTCAGCTGGTTATAATAAAAGTCGTACATGAGGGTTTTTGATAAATCGAGAATGCTCATGCCTACATATACTGGGCGGTTTAGAATGAGGATGCTCTTATGAATCTGAATAGCTGCAATATCATCATCGAATATAGTGGCCCTTGCAAATGATGGGTTAGATGTCAGTTTCCGATGTTTATCTTCCTCTGAAACCCTCACAAGTTTTACATTCACTCGGCGTCTTAGATTTCCCATTGTTTTCCCAAACACACTGTTGTTCATTAACTTGTATAAGTCTTTTTCAAAATCACGTGTAGATTTTTTTTCTCAGTTCTGTATTCATAAGAATGTAGGGCTCCATCCAGGGACTCTGTTTGAAACGTAGGACCCTATAGACTTTTTTAAATTTCATTCCAAGTGAAAGGTACAGCTGTAGGTTACGATAATGCAGAACATACTTTTCCTTATTTCGGAGATTCGGTACAAGTTTTTCAACCTCTGTATGCGCCACCCCAACACCTAGAAGTTGATTCTGGTACTCAGACATCCACTGTTTATCGATCTTCATCCGCTCTGGAACTAGTGGATACGCATTATGCTCGTCATGTAACTCTTCGGGGTACTCCAAATCAAATCCAAAAGCATACCCTCATCTGAGTCGGCTTCCATTGTTGTTACATCTATGGTCTTACAATCATCAACCCATCGGAAGCCTCCCCCCACTGGTAACGATTGACTCATTGCCCATCCATATAAGTTATTTGCATCAAGGTACATTATATATGTATTGGGGTTATTAGCGTCATAACATTTAACAAAAGGGTTGTTTGCTTTTGCGTACCTCGTGGATGACATGGAGATTCCACCCCGTAGCCCTTTTTCAATGAAGAGACGCTGGTCAAAATCGGTAAGTGATTCAAGTTTGATTTCCGTTTTCTTAAGTAGGGCGTCCCATGATAAACCTGGGCTTGTATAATAATGTGCTGGATCGAGGCCATATTAATTCCTACATGTTTTCCGAAATTCCTCAAAGACATCAGCAAGAAGTAAGACATCGGTTCGATTATATAGATCATGGTAGTCGCCTAATGTCTTACAACTAAATTTATCCAATACTACTTGTGCATGTTTATAATCTTCTTTGCTGATTCCTGACAACGTTAATAAGCTGTAAAATGATTCCATTGGTGGTATTTTTTTCTCATTAAAACGATTCCAATCGTCCATATACTCATACGGGTAGACTCTCTTCCTCATTAGTAATGAACGCCTTACCACGTCGGGTTCATACTCGGTAGTAATTTTAAAGGCCTGCGGAGGATTGGCTAACACTAGTCTATCAGGGCTGGAAAGAAGGAATTGGAAACTATCTATAAAACGTAGCTGATTGAGGCTGAATGATATATATTTTTCCGTATTATTTGGAATGCACGTTATTTTTCCTTTCACATTTGAAATTGCCCGCATAAGTAAATGAGATTCATATCCCCTAAGATTATGGAAGACCACAGGAATGGCAGTTTTAAGGGGTCAATTTTCAATTGTAGGTTACAGGCATTATGAGCCGCTCCCCGATATTTTCCGGTGATGTGGCAGTGGTCGCGGACAGAGTGACATACGTGACAGATTGTGGACTTTCTAGTTTTCCTTATCTGTTTTAGTCATCAACATGTTCTTAGGTTTAGCGAATATGGTTTTTATTTTCTGTTCTTCTTTTTGCAATGAATGAAGGAAATGTTCAGCCGCGCTTGGTCCTCTATACTCAACTGGGGTCTCTGTTTTCCCATAATACCTGACTACTATGTAACAATAACTACAGGCTTCATGGTATTTGGTGTTCTTAGTATTACTTTTTGCAGAGTCTATTTGCTCCTTCTATTTTTCTGGTAAGATATTCAAAGTCCACATAAATGATAAAGGGAACTGGAAGTTGTTTTTGGTGATTAATAAATGTGAGTTTATTTTTTCCATCCTTTGGCATATCAACTCGAACTGCAGTTTGACCATTCCCTCGACAACCTGATCTATGGGTTTCGAGTAGGTCGTCTCGGGTGTAACCATGGATGCATCTCTCACAGAAGTACTTACGTTACTTTGATTATATAAAAAGCGGTTTAGGTCCTTTATCGCTGTGTAATGAAATTTTCCGTCCTTTTCTATCAGGAGTAAGTTAATTCTTCGCATAGAGGATGACTGTTTGCTTATATGGTAAATTATGGCTCCCTTTTCCATCCAAACACATTAATAGCAAAACAATTTTGTTTCTCAATGTTTGATATTTCAGAGATAGGTGTTGGAGAGTTAATTCCTTTTCGGTTTAGGCGGTCTTTCACGTTATTATATTTAGAAGGTCTTTGAGGGTTCTTTTCTACCGGAAATAATATCGCGAGAATACTCCACCATACACAGTCATCGTCCTTGTTTTGCACATTTATCACCGCATGTTTATTTTTTACAATTTTAGGTGCTATGTCTAATCATAAATTATCCACTTCATCAACCACCCATCCTGAGCCTCTCTGTGTCCCTATCGCAAGATTTTCGAGAAGTTGGGAAGAAACTTCTTCTAAAACCTCATTAATTTCATTCGCCTGTTGAATTACCGTCTGCCTGCTCCGTAAAACTGGGTCGGTGTATTCCTCAACTCCATCCGGCTTTGCTTTACTAAGCTGAACTTTAACTGATTGTTGAAACTTAACCCCACCGATATGTAAGACTTCTTCTTCTTCCATTTTTTTATGAATTTTAGACTTAGCATTATTCAAGAAACGCTGTCAAATTCATATGTCCTACTAGTACATCGACCCTCCAACTACGTAGGTCCTTTCCGAATGCTTTTGGGGTTTGGTGGAAATTATTTTTTTTATCTGATATATATATATTTTCTAGCTCTGGAAAACCCACTTTTCTTCGTGGATAAGGTGGTCTCTCACCGGTTTCTCTTTCAAGTTCATTTCTCAACTCTCTCGCTCACTCACCATAAGTGGGAGTTGGTTCTCGGATTGGTGGCGGAAGTTCCCCCGTTGTCCTAAATTCTTCTAACCTTATTTGTTATTCTATAAGATACGCTTTAGATCGCAGATAATGGGGGTCGCTCACCGGCTTCTCTTTTAAACTCGTCCCTCAATGCTCTCGCTCTTTCCCCATAACTGGGGGTTCGTGGATATGCAACTTTCTGACCTGTTTTTTCATAAACATAAATGAATCTAATATATGTGATAATTCCAAATAATCATATTTTGTTCGTGGTAAACGGGGTCGTTCTCCGGTTTCTCTTTCAGACTCGTTCCTCAATTCTTTTGAACTTTCGCAAAATTGTTTGTTGTCACCATTATGGTATATATAATAAATATATATTTTTAAAATAGAAATATCTATAGACATCAGACGTTAAACCTCTTTTTGAAAGGCTCTATCCTCCCGCCGTCTTTCTCTACATTGTATTTTATTATATCTACACCTATAACATACGCAATATTTATTTCCAACTCTTCTCCCGCAGATATTACAGGGTTTTGTCCCCTCGCTCACCCGTAAACGAGCGAGATGAACCTTGCAGTAGTCCTTCCTACTTAGCATTGGCGTCGTTGTCTGCCTCGATCACACGGCTGTATTCATTAAATATTATTAGTTACACGGTTATTGGGCAGGTTGTACGGGCTGGTATGACAGGGTTAGATCCCGTATTTCCTGAGGCGTTAGCCGAAGGAAATACGTGGTCTAACCCGGTCATACCAGCCCGTACACCCTGCCAAATTACCGTGTAACGAATTTATTACCAGTCAGAGATCCGATTTACCTAATTAACAAACGAACAACTCTTATTTTGCTGACATTAGATCTCTAATTGTATGACGACATGACAAAGAAAACATGACGTCATCACAGAGCAAATATGACGTCGTCTTAGAGCAATTTCGAAAGAGGAATTGAAACTTCACTTGTAAACATTAACGGTAACACGTTGTACTGATAAGTTGATAGGGTTAAATTGAGAAACGTATGAGGTACAGTTTTTTACGTTTATTATCGATTATTTGGTCGTAATCCATCCAGAATTATTGGAGTAAGGACGATATGAAATTTCGAATCGACGCTAAAAATAAAAACAAAACGAATGACGTCACGCATCAAATTTGAATAATTCTGTATTCTCCGTGGAAGCCGCTGAATACGATACTGTACACCCCGGCAGTTTTTGGCAAACTGACCAATCAAATTCCAAGGATTTACTCTTACTGATAATAAGAGTTCATACTCAAGTCTATCCCCGAAAGCCGACTGGAAGAAGGGCATGTGACTCTCAAGGATTTCAAAATCAAGCGGGATGATGAAGCGATTACCATAAGCATTTTCAACGGCAACGTCCTTCTGTTTTCCATTAGCCTTGTCTCCGGCGTTTACTTTCAACTTTGTCACATTTCTATTCGCAATGTCGTCAATCCCCTGGTACTGGGAATTCTTCAGCTCATTTTCCGTTTTCCACAGGTATCGGTAGCACTCGTAGACATCGCTATCATCAACACTCATCACCTCGTTTCCGGGGGTCTTTATCGTGGTCTTCTTTACGTTGGCTCGACCGAGATTGTTTACAACTGTACGATTAGCCTCGGCCGATTCAAGATTGATCTGGAAGGCTAGGTGGGCTGACCCGGGGACTATAACATCGTTGGCTCAGAGGTTCGGGAACCTCACTAAAAGCTGTTGATTCTGGTCTATCGTGCTTGGGTTATTTGTGATAACGACCGTCTAGCGGATACCTTTAACCCCCATGGGCTCCCTTAGTCGTCTGTTTGGGTTACGTTTTCTACCAAATTCGCGTTCACTCATTTTAATTAACGTTATATACCTTTAATTTATACATTCAAATGGCTGATGATATTGAAATGAATACTTTTTATGATACCCATGATGACATAGTCTCGGATGATATTGCAACTACTTCTTTACCCACTCAATTACTCTTTGATGCCGTTGATGATTATTATGAGGATTTAGATAAGACACATGGAACTGGTCAACCTGAAATTAAGGACTATCAAATATTTGAGATAGATAAAAAAGGATGACTCCACCCTAACGGCCAACCATCGATTGAACTTAAACATGATAATGGAAAACCCTATGCACTGTCTACTCTTTCATCAAAACATGGTGGCGTTAAATTTATCCGAGATTATCTCAAACTATAAGAGCAAATTTCCTAAACAGACTGTCCTAAACTAGACAAACTAAAACAAACTGATAATGTACTGGAACTGGTTGAGGGCGATATTGATATTGAAAATGTTAACAGTGTAACAACTTCGGTTTTTGAAGCGGAGGAAACAGCTCTTAAAACGATCTACGACCTCCGTTTAGATTTAACGAATTTGTATAGGTCAGAAATTATGAACCGTTACAGAGAGCTTAAAGGGCTTGATACAGCTATGCAAACTCAGCGGGGTGAGCTTGTGAACAACCTAGCAAGGCTCAGCCAACTCGACAAAGACATAGCAAAAGAGAAAAGTAAGCTGGAAGAGGCTGAAGACCCTGAGTAAAAACGGGAGATCTCAGAGAGAATAAGAACTCTCGAGGACGAGAGGTCTGAAAGGTTAGAGGCGGCTTTGGTTAATCGAAAGGCTTTAAAGTATCAAATTTCTAGAATTCGTGAAACGACAGATGCTAGATGAAGACACCACGCTGGCTGAGCGGATAAGAACGCTATTTAGGGAGCAGCGGATTACAATAGTTTCCATAATCACAGCGATTTGAATGGCCATAAGCACGCTCGTTCTAGCACTAACAGGGGGAGGTGGCGGTGGTCCTCCTACACCCCCAGTTCCATCCGATAAGGGTGGCTTAAAGGAATGGGTGAAATACAGCTTAAGGCTTTTGGGAGACTACTTACGAACCTTGCTGGAAAGGCCGCAGCCGCGCTCCCTGGAATAATTGGAATCATTGTTTTGTGGTTGCTCTCGACCGTAGGTTAGGCGGTTAAATGGCTTGCAGAGAATACTTGGGCATTATTAGTTGGTATAGGAGGCCTGTTACTTATAGCAGTTCACGAATGGTTAACGAAAGAGAAGCCACATGGAAAGTAACCCTACAGCCATACCACCTACTACAAGAGCCATATTCTCTTCTTCATGTGCTGATCACGGCCCTATCACTTACTGGCGTTGGCGATGGTTGGTCTGCTTCTGGTGGGCCTACTATCTTCCCATCTTGAAAACTATCGTTAGTTTGTTTGTGAACCACGCTATCTCCCTGAACATCCACCTTTCCGATGTGGAGATCGGTTGTGGCTTTCAGTATTTTGTTGTATCCCGCTATATCTTTATTTATGTTTAGGATCATATTACTCGGAGCCATATATAAACCGGTTCCAAACACCATATTTACCTCGCTTCCGGCATACTGTAAAACATTTTGATAACGTGTTATTGAGTCTGGAATGTTAACGGGTGAGTTAATAGCATCATCCACATTAGCTAAGAACTGTTTGTGTGCCTCAGCCCCATCGATTATTCGTGATTTAGTTTGTGCCTGGGACCCAAGTATCACCCACACATAAGTTCGGATTGAATCCCGCTATATCTTTATTTATGTGTAGGATCATAATACTCGGAGCCATATATAAACCGGTTCCAAACACCATATTTACCTCGCTTCCGGCATACTGTAAAACATTTTGATAACGTGTTATTGAGTCTGGAATGTTAACGGGTGAGTTGATAACATCCTCCACATTAGCTAATAACTGTTTTTGTGCCTCAGCCCCATCGATTATTCGTGATTTAGTTTGTGCCTGGGACCCAAGTATCGCCCACACATAAGTTCGGATTGAATCATTGAGACGCGCCATTCCGGGTTTAGTGAAACCTTTCGATTTATCTAGCACGAATGAACTCCAAGCCCCATCGACTCGTGGGTCCTGTTCGATGAACTCAATATGTGCTTTTTAGGGGGCGATAGTCACAAGCAGATGCCCCACAATGGCGCCCTCCAGGGATTTCCGAACCGAATGTCATTCGTGTAGGATCTAGGTTTCCAACATTCTTACTTTTAATATGTTTATCTGGATTGTCGTGACGGAAATCTGTTCGAGTGAATGCTACGTGACCTTTGGTGCGAACATCTCCGTGTCCGTTAGTATTTGAGTACTCTCTTTGACGCCAATCAGTTTGAGGGTCAACACCAAACAATACCTATCACCTGATGCTACCAAGACTTTGGTAAACTGCCTGGTTACATCAAAACTTGACCACTGCAACTCATTGATGCATTGGATTTCAAAAAACACACTGCGACAACTTCAAAGGGTCCAAAACACAGCAGCACGTATCATAACCAAGACTTCTCGATATAATCATATCACTCCGGTCTTGAAGGAACCTCATTGGCTTCCGGTTCAACATCGGATCGAATTAAAAATTTTGACACTTACGTACAAAGCCATGCACAATGAATCCCCCTAGTACATTGTCAACATGCTTGACGTGTACAGGCCTCGCAGAGAGTTAAGGTCAGCAAGTAGATCAGTGTCATTAGTTGTACCAAAACGTCGGACGGTAAAATACGGGGAAGTTTCATGCATGCAGCTCTAAAACTTTGGAATGCTCTGCCATCTGGCATCAAAGATGCCACCTCACTGGCATCTTTTAAAAGATGTCTAAAAACGCATTTCTTTAACATATTTTACTAGGACGGCAGATATTAGTCGAGTAATTACCTGTCAGTTATTTAGTTGGGCACTGTTTGAGAGCACTTTGTGTGTCACATTGTGCTGTGTGGTGGATCTTGACGTAGGGATATCCCAATCGCTTTTGAAACCATTCGGATTGCGTCTCGGGCATTGTGTGTCTCACTCAGTGTCAGTTGATGTAAAAGAACAACGCTTGTCTTTGGCATATTTCACTAGGACATTACTAGGGAAATTAATGGGTGTAGCTGATGATTATTAATCGCGATGATGGTTGCCTTGGCCACGGAGTGGTTGATCTTGACGGTAGGGATAGCCAAATCTCTTTTGAAACCACTCGGAATGCGGCTCGGGCCAGCATTGTGTGTCTCATTCAGTATCAGTTGATGTCTGAAAAACGGGTTTCTTTGGCATATTTTACTAAGGAATTATTTGGGAAATTAAGAGAACGTAGCTAATAATTATCAAGCATGATGACTGTTGCCTTGACCACGGGACATTTTCGAATCCCTCCCATATTGAGCATTTTGTTACTTGTAAATTATTGGTCAGGGAATATCTTGTCAGTTGTTTTGATGGGCACTGTTCGTAGGCACTTGATGTTTGTGTCGCTTGTGTGCTGGCTGGTGGATCTTGATGATAGGGATAGCCCAATCTCTTTGAAACCACCTGCGTCGCGGCTTGGCACGACATTGTTTGTCTCGTTCAGTGTCGGTTGGATTGATATTACGATACTCCTTTGCCAATTTTGCACACGGGGTGTATATATTGGTGATTTGATTGTAATTGTTGTAATTGCATTGTGTTTGTTATATGCATTAGCTACAAAATTGACCTATTCTGTTAACCAATTGTCCCACATGTGTAAGGCAATATCTTATTTATAGTGTTGTATGTCATACATAAACCCGATCCAGATGTTTCTGGGTCGTAACTGTATGATGTACTGGCACTGTACATAAAATGTTTCATTTCAGTTTGGTAACATACGTGGGCAGACACAATATACCGGTAGTCACGGTGTGCGTCTGTTTCCCTTGAATTGCGGACATAAAATGTACAGAAAAGGATGATTTTGTTTTCATCTATAGTTCTTAAATTAATTCAATTTTTGATAGTTTTATTGATATCTCTATCTTAAATTTCATTTGTTTTAAATATTCTATATGCATAATATATACTCAATTCTGTACATGCAATTTAATCATGTGAAGCGCTTTTGAACGCACACATCCTGTGTGAAAAGAGCGCTATATAAATGTGGTATAATAATAATAATAATAATAAAAAAACTCCGAACAAAGTCGTTCATATGCTCTTCCGTTATATGTGTTACTAACGGGATTCCAAGAGTCTTTGGGAAGAGCTGCTTTCATCTCTTCCAAAGTTCGTCTAGTGGTGTAATACACGTGGACGAGATATACGGATTTTAATAACAGGTTTTGATGAGCCTCTGGTCCATTCAGATGGTGGTTAAATGTAACCCCACTTCCTGCTGTGGCACACCATATAGCGAAATATTGTTGATTTTGCCAAAATTGCATCGGTTTGTTAGTCCAAGCTTGGACTGTGGCGTCTGTTGTAACTTTAGGCAATTTATAATTTTTCCATATATTAGGTATATTGGAAAAAAGAATTGAGTGGGGCCAACTGTGATTATGAGAGTTAGATTGCTGGTCTGTAGGTTTCTCGGATATACCGCTTCTAATTTATACTTTACTTCACTATTAAACACAAACACATCCATTTTATAATAATGTTTCAAACTATATCTAATATAACTAATGGTCCGACATATCTTCAACAACCTGTGGATAATAGAGACGGGCGTCTTAAGATTGGGCTACGATCAATCACATACTCATTTGGCTGGTATAATATCGAGAGAGAATAACTTGTGATGAAAGAAAGACCCGTTGTCGACGAACTTGTCATTCGTCCCGTCCTGTGGACCTTTCAACGGCTGGCTGATAAAATTAACACAAAGTTTACCAACATGAATTTTAGGCTTGACGATAAAACTGGAACGGTTGAAATTGGTGTAGATTCGTATTATTATATAGGTCCGGCGGAGAGTTATAAGATCTCAGATGGTATATTATTAAAGCTTCTAGGTTTCGATCTAACAAAACCATGGACATGTGGCGCGAGCGTAGGTAAGTTCGATCGTGGTGTTTATTGTTCCAACCACCCGGTAAATTTATCCACAAAGAGGTTGTTGTATATTCACATAGAGCAGATTAACACATCTGGGAACACTTTAAATGGAGCTCCTAGCAGTCGGCTCGCCATTGTTGCTGTCGGTGGGTGGTCATTCGGAGAAATTAAATCATCTACATTCCCTAACCCAGAGTTCAAACTTCTTCAACAAGGCTCCCTATCAGAACTCTCACTGTCTATTAGAGATGAGCTCGGTAATAAAATAGACAACCACAGTTTGCCTATTTCTGTTGTTCTTGAAATAAAATGTTTCTTTGGTGGTTATGGTGGTGTTAAGGGTTGGAATCCCTACTCAGATTTACCTGATTTATCTCAATACGTAAACAATCTAATATACCCGAGTTATCCCAATACGTAAAAATATCGCATTTACCCGATTTTTCTCAATATTTAAAAAAGACGAAGGAATGCGATCTAGACCTAATGGGGGCCGGGTTAAAAACTCTCGGAGATATAAAAGAACTTTCAGATGCGGTTTCAGCGAAGTTGGTACAAGAGGGGTGGGTGTTTTAAGAAAAGAAGTCCTTCGGAAAAATGGTGTTACAGTTATGGAAGGTGATTTAAACCTCGGTGGTCACCGGATTCGGGATGTGGAAACCCCACACACTTCTACTGGTGCTGTAAACAGGTACTACGTTGACACTAGAATCAGCTATATTAATCCTATAATTTCCTTGTGGCTGAAGAAGGTGGCCCCCTAATCGGAGGACAATTTGAATGGTCTTTCGGTTCCAACGCAGAAGGCAGAAATCAAGCTAAAGTGGGTTATGCTATGATGACAAATGGGAAAATATTACGAATGTCTCTCGATTCAGCCGATCGGGATGGTTTATCAGAAGATAAGGTTGTTGTGGGTATCACAATTAATGGTAAATTTAGATATAGTTACGAAATAATTAAGAATCCTAATAATTACCCCGCCAATAAGACTTTTCAAACACCTGTAGAAATTAATAAGGGTGATATCATCAACTTTCAGTCACGAGATACAAGCCGGAACCACGCTGCAGGTACTGTTGCAATCCTAATTGAATTAGAAATGTGAAAATTATAATATGAAAGATAAAGATATTATTGAATCAGCTCCACAACTTTATCCAACCCTGCCTGAGTCGGGACACGCTTACCGCCTACAGGAGATAACCCGCATACAAGCCGATTTTAATTGTGAGGCTGAGAAAAGAGCTTGTCTCTATCAAAAATATAAGCCGGTGTGAACTTCGTAGGCGGATTTGACGCCACTCTAACATGTATTGGTGCCGATCTAAGTATCGGAGGAGTTGGGCTTCTTTCTACAATCGTGGCTATCCCGGTTGCAATAGGCCTTCAGGCTGGTTCTCTTGTATGCGCTGGTCTCATTGTTATTAGTAAGGTGGCTGGACGTCGTCTATCTACTAAGTGCAGTAAACATCAACGTATCGAGGCAATTGCACGGGCAAAGATTAACTTGATTTCCGATATTGTAAGCAAATCACTCGAGGATGGGAATATATCCGACGTTGAGTACCGCCTTGTTATTCAAGAAGCCCATAAGTTTGAAGACCTGAAACAAAAAGCCTCTGCAAAGAACCTTCTATTAATATGGATGAATTGAAAAAAAATACTAGAACAAGGTTGCAAAGAAGCATTAGATGAGTTCGTAAAAAAAGTGAATTCTCAATGATCTGTACATTTGTTAGGGATAACGACCCCCTCCTACATATTACAGATATAACCCTATGTCCACCGATTATACACGTGATAGATATCATTCAAAATAGTCTACCCATCGCATCATTCATAATAGCTAATTATGCGATGTGGGTAGTTCATGAAGAGATAGGCGTCTCAAAAGTGTGTCATTAACATATTCTAATAAGTCTCCATCTAACTCAGTAAATTAAAATAAAAAAGTGTTATTTATAATATATAACTTCTCACCCCTAACCATGTTTACTTGTACATTAGATGGTTATATTAGTAATCTACAACAAGACCACAAAGATCTCACCGATAAACTCATCCCTTTAATAAAAAACACAGATGGTAGGGTGAAGGCTATAAATAGTAATTATTGGCACGCATGTTGTTCAGGTTATAACAAATATCTCAAAGAGACGCCGCAAGAAAGTAGAACAAAAATCTAATCTGTCAAAACCTTTTTTTAAAACAAGGAAAATGTCAGGGGGATAGGACCTGCTTTAATTCATCATTAGAAGTGATTATAGTTTTAGACAAAGACGACCCGGATATTACAGAAGAATTGAAAGACATCTTGAGCAACCGGCCAACAATTAAATATTACGTATTAAAATGTTTCCCCTCGACGGATAGGGTTCAAATTCCCGGCGCATTAATGAAATATTACTCAGATGGGGTTTTTGTAGCTGAGTGTAGGGCCAGTTATCTATCAGATAAAAACTCGGAAATGATCCCCATACACCGATAAAAGTCGTAAGCTCACACCCACTGATGGTAAACTATAAAGTCCATCTAATACGGAGAACAGAAAAAGAGATATTAAATTTAAATAAAATAATTAACTATTTTAATGAAGAAAAGACGACCTGTTAATACGTGAAATATGTCCCCCATTGAGAGCGCTAAATTATCAATGAAATTCTTAGACAAAGAAAAGAAATAAAAAAAATAAAGTAATTTTATTTTATAGCGGGAAAATAAATATTTTAGGTTCTCATGGGATAGATATTACAGATAATATACAAATTATTTAAGAGAATCATAGAGAATCATACAGAATTAATAGTAACACCCCCAAATATAGGAATATAGAAGGTGCTTAAAAGTAAACAAATTTATATAGCGAGTTATAATTCGAATAGACACATAAATAAGAAGTCCCATAGACCCGTAACTAACTAATGTTTATATTGTTATAAAGGTTAGTTCGAAGTATAGAGGTCTAATTAGGGGTGTGTTAATATCCCCATTTTATATACTACTACAGTTGTTTTAAAAATGAATTTTACAGGGGTGTCAACAGGCGCCAGTAGGAGAGAATGAGTTAATATGTAAATAGCCAATTTACAGCGGAAATACGATAAAAACGGATGAAAACGAAGCTGAATGACAATATCATAGCTCTCTATTCGTCTATTTAACTATATGCACCTAATGCAGGTTTGAAACACGATCACAGAGTTTTATATTTGTAGTTAATTGTGTGTAGGGATTAAGAGTTGAATGTTAATTTCGTCTCTTTACATAAACATGGAAATGTACCGAAGTGTATGCCTTACTGGCTTACAATTACACAGCTCTGCATTAATTTGCATCGACTCTGTTAACCATAAACAAAGCTAAACCTTGATATTTTAGCTCTGAATCAGTGTTGTTTTTCTGCACAGCAAATACAAAAAATAAGTAACGATTGCTGTGTGATGCATTCGGGTTGGCTATGTTTAGCGAAGGCAGAGCTGAATGTATATTGACAAGCTCTGCGTGTATCTCCTTATTTGTCTTGAGGCAAGGCAGACCTGGATAACGATATCAAAGCTTTGCATTCGCATTTGAATCTGCATACATAATGCAATGCTGATCAGTGCAATCATCTGCTTACCTGCATAATCTCAATAGAGAGTTCAAACATTTGTAGTGCATTTAACTTACGACCGACTCGGTTTAGCGAATGCAGAGTTGGACGTAGGTTACAGAGCGAGCTTTGCACTTGTCTCTTTACTTTTAATTAGCCAATACAGAGTTGAAAAATGATTACAGAGCTCTGCACTCTCATTTGACTTGGTTTGCGAATGCAGACATGATTGTTGATTCCTTAGCTCTGTGTTTCCAACACTGGATACCGATTGCAGATATCTGCATTCGCATATGAATCTGTTTAGAGTTGAATCTTGGTATCGGTGCAATCATCTGCAGACCCGTATAGTTCCAACATACAGATAAATAACGATTGCCGAACTCTACATTCGTTTTTGAATATGTTAAGTTTTTGCATACTAAATAATGATTTGTCTGTAACAATGTTCGTCTGTTTCCTTGCCTGAAAAACGGATCCCATTTCTTTGCAAATAATTTGTCAAGGTACCAAACAGTTTGGATCCTGATGAAACGCTGCATTATATGGTGTCTCATCTGGTTCCAAACTGTTTGCATTAGTAATTATGATTTAGCCACTAGCGTGCAAAGGGTTAAGCGAATACAGGCTTGAATATGGATGGATACATTAATCATTTGTTTACCTGCATAGATTCAATATGGAGTTTAAGAAACCGATTACAGAGCTCTGTAACTGTGGTTGACTAATTTCAGCCAATGCAGAGTTTAACGTATAATACATAAATCTACTCCAGTCTATGAAATTTTATTAATGGAAAAGTAGTAAAGTCAAGCAGGCAAAGCCACATGCAAGACGCAACCACCACCAAAACACCGATAGACAGCATGACACACACACACACAACCACACACCCAAACGCACACACTCACACACGAAATGAACACAGAAAACACCAAAAGACACACAAGAACCAGGGACAAACGTTCCACAACATGAACAAACCACAAGCACAAAGACACAAGGCAAACAAAAGGAAGGGTGACAAAGAGAGTACCGCCTTGGCACGGTCAGCAGCAAAAACACCACTGGAGGTTTAAACCGGTTTACGGACGTCCTAACCTCACACTTCTCTCAAAGTCACCCTAGCTTTACAAATATTGTAAATAAAGGTATCCCCGCTGGACTTACCCACAACATAGACGACGGTGAACACAGGACAACATGTAAAACATAGCATAATAACTGTGACAATCCGTCAAATATGTACTCAATGACTTTGCTGAAGTCAGAGCACCTGCAGGTAAGCCGTTAAGGGCACGACAGGGAAAAAGTAATACATGAGTCTGGTAAGCTCCTCCTGTATCCAAGTTTAAGAGTATACCATCATAGAGTACTACCCTCGGCCTGTCATCGCGCAAGCAAAGAGGGAAGCGTAGCTACCGACTGTAAACGGGTCGATAACCAAACATGCAGTGTGTTGCAATATAATAGGATCATAACCTTTCTTTTTAAATGTTTTAATGCGTTTTATAAACAAATCATGAACATGGATATGACCCCGAATTTTCCTAAGTTTGTAGATAACATCCCCATAAAATTCTGGTTGAGAAATGCCTTGTCGCAGTAACGTCCGTAGATTGCAATTATATTTACTAATGAGAGGTAAATTTCGATAATAAAATTTAGAAAAGGTTTTCCTAAGTTTGTGATATCTGTAACCTTGCTTAAGAAGTTTATCAGTTATAACTAAATTACGTCTGTTAAAATCTTCAAGCAAAGAACAGGCTCGGGCAAACCTAATAAGTTGAGAAATATAAACCCCATAAGATGTAGAACGTGGCACATCCCCATCTAGAAAAGGATAATTAACAATTTTAAAATTAAAATCTTCTCTTTTATCGTATACTTTGGACGAAACTTTATCATTTGTAATTGAAAGATTCAAATCTAAAAATGAAGCACTAATGTCAGATTGATTAGCCTTGTTTAAAGACAGTTCTTTTGGGTAGATTGAAGAAACCATAGTATCAAAATAAGGATTATCTAAATTCAAAATATCAGCCAACGAAGAGATGAATAACGATTACAACGTTCTACAGTCGCATTTAACCCTTTACTCCATGAATATCTATGACATCCTAAGTGACATTAACTGTTATAATAGCACATGGACACGTACATTTCGTTTTATGACAGAAACTGTAATATATATATATATATGTTATATCATAAACAAACAGAACAGACCCTGTTCAGATGGCTCCTACAGGGACCGTCTGGCATGAAGCTACTCTGAATAGGCGTACAAAGGCGTAGAAAGGCGTATTCATGGAGTAAAGGTTTAACTATCTTTAGCGAATACACATTAGAATGATGATCTCATAGTTCTGCAATTAACTCTTTATTTGTATAGTTCAAATACAGAGTTGAATAACAGATGTAGGTTAAAGGCACTGAAGGATGTACGTCTGAAATGAAAGCATCTACAGTAAAACCACTCTTTCACGGAATGTTGATAATGACGAATATATGTCCTTTTAGGCAGGTAGCTGCTCAAAAGGCGAAAGGCATACATAAAGCTTCTTCTGGATCGTTCTGTATGTATTTTAGCTAACTTTAAGAGTCCACGTGTCACATCCCTTTACTCTATGAATAAACATTCTCTATGCCTTAGCAAACAAAGTACAGTAAAACCTCTCTATAACGACCACTAAATTATGTCAATTAGTTGATATTTTGGGCAGATGGTTGCTTAAAGCAAGCGTCCTGTTTTACTTTCACCTTGCTTTAAGCAACCACCTGCCTTTAACACAAAATACTTGATGTAATGTAGTGGTCGTTATATAGAGGTTTTACTGTAAACCTAGATCAAACGGTTCTTAAAGGAATCCTCTAATCAGGGTCGCTGTATTGGCTAAGGATATAGATGTGATTCTAAACGTTTCTGCAATGGCCAAACAAGTCCTGTTTCATAAAGCCTCACCAGAACTCAGCTCAATAAATATCATGATATATGTATTTCTTACATGACTATTCATGCAGTAAAGAGTTAAAGACCCAACTTAAGCTGCCACCTTTCTTAAAGAGTCTCTTAGGGGTGTTTTGCTGTGGTTTGTTTTACACACATAATCTCCATAACAATAGAAATGAAATCTCCTAAAACTAACTGCTTAACACAGTTATATGTTTTTCTCCATATACAGTAAAACCCCTCTAAACAGACTTTCATTTTAGAATATATATGTCTAGGAAACAAGTGGCAAACTAATGCAGTATGGAAGTTATGCTGCAAACCCATCTGTGTGTTTTCACCTTGTATTAATTAACCCTTTCCCTGAGTCATGTAGGAAATAATGACGTCATGATTGTTAATAAGACTATATTTTTATAATGGCATATGAACACATGACATTTTGGCTCAGGAAGAAGCTGTATAATCAGATCCAGATTGCATGATAAGCAAACAGAGTAGACCCTGATCAGACGGCTCCTATAGGATACGACTGATCCAGGTTTACTCTGTTTGCATATGCGTCAAAATGCGCTTACAAAAGGGAAGTGATTAAGCAGTCACGCACCCAATAGTATCTAAATTCTTCTTTTCAAGGTCAATTTGTTTTATTGTACTTGTAATTTGATTTTCAAATATTGCAACATTTTGTAAGATAATTAGCCATTTACATAAATCTTGATTTTGAATAGTCAAAACATTCTAGGTCTAGGCCTTACAATAGTTAGACATTATTGATAGGTTTTTGGCACATTTGAGTTTTCATATTTCCCACGTGTATCCACGTGCGAACGTGCAAATGCCTAGGCACGCGCCTGGCGGGTAGCATAAATACATTATTTTTTAATCAAGCATTTTTGAATTTGAAAACAGAGTAGATCTAGATCAGATAACCCATGCATGAGCAGTGTCTGTTCCGTTTGCTCATAAATAGAATATTTGATTATCTACTGTTTGATATTATATAAAATGCCATAATTCCATGTATTAAATTTCATGAATATTCTGAAGTACAATTCTGCTGCAATTATTGTTATGCAATTTATGTTTTAAAAATTATCGAGAAAACAAACAGTATGGATTCTGATCATATGTCAAATTACCAACAATTAAACATGTAACAATTTCCCTAATACATATTCATGTAAGAAAAAATAATGGCATCATGAATATTTATTAGCTGATTCTATTCTGATGCCATACACGTGCAGCAGTAACTGGTATTGTTGGAACTGTAGTCAGTTCAAGGGCTCAATTTTATAAATCTACTGGGATTGATTTTGAGATTATTCTCAGTATCAGACAATAATAATATTATGCTTGAGAATGATCTCAAACTCATGAAAAATATGTTTTAAATATCGGAACCTGAACTACAGAAACAAGCGCGTACCTAAATACTAAAATTGTCATTTTCTCTATCAAACCCTATAATGTGACCACTCTTTAGAATTGTTCATTTGAGGCCACTCTGTTTTAGTTGTTTTATTGAGACGATTCTAAAGGTTGGTAACAATGTGAAGGGTTTTGGTGGAGAACAAAAAGGATAATCTTGAAATTTGTTAAAGGTACGTGTCTTATCTGGGACCTCTATTATAATTTCAAAAGGAAACATAGCTGACCATGAGCCAACAGCTCATATAGAAGCCGTCTGATCCGGGTCTACTATGTTTCTAACGACGTGAAAAGGCTTTTGTTCAAGGGAAACGTGTTAAAAGTAAAACATTACTTCTTGTTCTGAAAATTGAATACCGCTTAAGCCGGTGCTAGGGGGCGTGAGCAGTGTTGCACTTTCAATTAATGTTCATGAACAGACTCAATAAAACCGAGTCTGCAATTTTCTCTTTTTGTTTTGTAATTTTTGCTCTCGGGGATAACCCCCTTTCAGAATTTATCAACATTAAACACATCAAAAAGGTTTTATTCTGAAAAGACACCGCTTTATCTGACGTTTCATCTGGATCCAAACATTCTGTAAAGGTGATTATATATCCGCCATTGGAATCAAATGAATTAACAGTGATAGTCTCTACTTGCAGCGTGTCTAACAACTACATAAGTAATGTGTGTATATGCTGAAAATAAGTGCAGTCGAGTAAACGTGGAAGAAAACCAAACTGTCATGTGTTTGAAATCGAAAAAATATTCGGCAATGTAATTAGTAATTATCCGTGGTTCGTTTAAATTTCGTTAACTATTCGACAAAGGCAGAGAATATTTTGTTGCAGAACAAAAATTGTAAGTATCGATGACAACTGTGCATTTGTATCAAAGGGGCGTTTTCGATGAAACTTCAAAAATAGAATCAGATACTATATTATATAGTTATAATATAACACGAGCCGTCTGATCTGTATCCACTCTGTTAGATTGTTTGACAGGGGGTTGAAATCGAGTAAAGGGTTATGCGAGTTTTTGTATCTGACTGAAACAAAACTACCTGATATGATTTTGCTCATTGAATTAATAAACATTTGAAAACAATCTGATATTGAGATGTAGTTGTTGTTGTTGTAGTAGTAGTAGATTTATTTCGGCAAATAGAAAACATAATACGGTTCACAAACATGTATTCCATCATAATAAATAATAATTCGTAAAATGATGAATAGTGAAAATCCATGGCATACAGTACAAGCCACGCGGACTTTTTCTTTTCCGCGGCCCATCGCAATTTTATCCAACGCGGACACGGGTATTTTTGTCCGCGCTGATATGCGGTCTTCCGCAATCGGGCGCGGGTTGTGATGGGTCCGCGCTGGTCCCTCCACAGGGGCACTCGTCGCCGGGCGCGATCGTTATCACCGCATGTCGCGGTGGTATCATCGTGGACCACTGTGTACCACTGCGGATCGCGCTGGACCTTACCTGGATTGATATTTATATCCTTTTCATCCTTTTATATCCATTTTCACGGCTCATCTTTCTCTTTACATGTACATACAAATATATACATCCACATTTTGTAAAATTGATATGAAATGTATGAAATAAAACACTCGAGAAATGGTTCGTTTAGACTAATTCCAAACCGAAACTGTTCTGCATTCGGCAAACACAAATTAATTCATCCATTATTTTTGGCTCGTTTGATTGTACTGGAATATAACCTGTCCGTGAATTGTCTGATTCGTTTCTGCATAATATGGGTGCGATATTCTAGTATGCTTTCTATTTCAATTATTTGTTGTTCAATACGTAAGATGTTTTATATAGAAACACGGAACACCCGTTAAACACAAAACACACACACACACAATAAGTTACTAGGTTGTATAACTTGTATCAGGTTTGCATACGTTTGTGCACATTGTTAGTGAATACATCTTCATTTCGACTCTATGTTTTAGGTTCCAATTCTAATTCCCAATCCATTTTGTTTTCGGTTTCACATCAGTGTAAATTTTAATTATCAGAAATCTACTGGAAACGACCAACAAAACCTATTGATTCTGTTATGAGAATAGTCCTCACTGGTCTTCTTATGATTTCTGTATAGATCTACATGTATATAAATATTGTTCTGGCAGACGAAAGAATTGAGGGATTTTATTTACTAATACATCTAATATCAATTCAGCCAGGTGAGTTGTAAAGTTAGAAGTTTTATCCATTATTTAGTCTTGGTTCGACAGCTTAAATGTACGTTTTAACCAGTTTCAATAGCCATTCGAATAATACTTGTATGGTTGTTTTATTACCCTTGTGCTTAATATTTTACTGTGTACAAATGTACCTGTGTACATGTTTTGTATTTCTGCTTGATGTACATGTACTGCATGTTTAGATTCTGCTCAATCGATTCACTGCCATGATGTACCTGCATCCTATGGATTAAAAAAGATAATCCATGTTTTTCTAAAAACGTAGATATAGATGTAAACAGTTTTTGGTTCTGGTTTGATAATGAGATATTGGACGTCTGGTCTAGATCTAAAGTGTTGTTAATGTCATGGCAACCGAATTCTGGGAGTGAAGGGGCATACGAATTAAATTAATCAATGTTATTAAAGAAGCGTATACAGTATTTACATGGTTTATCAAACCACGGACCTCGTACACCCACATTCTTTCGTTAAACGGATATGTCTAAACCAGTGTGTCGCCTGCTTAAATTCCATGACCTATTCCTTATTTAGAAATAGATCACAATTTCCCCATTGTTAGTTGTATTTACTATTAAACCCTTCCATGTCAAACTTCAAAACTTCCTGCAAAAACTGTTTGCATTAGTAATTATGATTTAGCCACTAGCGTGCAAAGGGTTAAGCGAATACAGGCTTGAATATGGATGGATACATTAATCATTTGTTTACCTGCATAGATTCAATATGGAGTTTAAGAAACCGATTACAGAGCTCTGTAACTGTGGTTGACTAATTTCAGCCAATGCAGAGTTTAACGTATAATACATAAATCTACTCCAGTCTATGAACTTTTATTAATGGAAAAGTAGTAAAGTCAAGCAGGCAAAGCCACATGCAAGACGCAACCACCACCAAAACACCGATAGACAGCATGACACACACACACAACCACACACCCAAACGCACACACTCACACACGAAATGAACACAGAAAACACCAAAAGACACACAAGAACCAGGGACAAACGTTCCACAACATGAACAAACCACAAGCACAAAGACACAAGGCAAACAAAAGGAAGGGTGACAAAGAGAGTACCGCCTTGGCACGGTCAGCAGCAAAAACACCACTGGGGGTTTAAACCGGTTTACGGACGTCCTAACCTCACACTTCTCTCAAAGTCACCCTAGCTTTACAAATATTGTAAATAAAGGTATCCCCGCTGGACTTACCCACAACATAGACGACGGTGAACACAGGACAACATGTAAAACATAGCATAATAACTGTGACAATCCGTCAAATATGTACTCAATGACTTTGCTGAAGTCAGCGCACCTGCAGGTAAGCCGTTAAGGGCACGACAGGGAAAAAGTAATACATGAGTCTGGTAAGCTCCTCCTGTATCCAAGTTTAAGAGTATACCATCATAGAGTACTACCCTCGGCCTGTCATCGCGCAAGCAAAGAGGGAAGCGTAGCTACCGACTGTAAACGGGTCGATAACCAAACATGCAGTGTGTTGCAATATAATAGGATCATAACCTTTCTTTTTAAATGTTTTAATGCGTTTTATAAACAAATCATGAACATGGATATGACCCCGAATTTTCCTAAGTTTGTAGATAACATCCCCATAAAATTCTGGTTGAGAAATGCCTTGTCGCAGTAACGTCCGTAGATTGCAATTATATTTACTAATGAGAGGTAAATTTCGATAATAAAATTTAGAAAAGGTTTTCCTAAGTTTGTGATATCTGTAACCTTGCTTAAGAAGTTTATCAGTTATAACTAAATTACGTCTGTTAAAATCTTCAAGCAAAGAACAGGCTCGGGCAAACCTAATAAGTTGAGAAATATAAACCCCATAAGATGTAGAACGTGGCACATCCCCATCTAGAAAAGGATAATTAACAATTTTAAAATTAAAATCTTCTCTTTTATCGTATACTTTGGACGAAACTTTATCATTTGTAATTGAAAGATTCAAATCTAAAAATGAAGCACTAATGTCAGATTGATTAGCCTTGTTTAAAGACAGTTCTTTTGGGTAGATTGAAGAAACCATAGTATCAAAATAAGGATTATCTAAATTCAAAATATCAGCCAACGAAGAGATGAATAACGATTACAACGTTCTACAGTCGCATTTAACCCTTTACTCCATGAATATCTATGACATCCTAAGTGACATTAACTGTTATAATAGCACATGGACACGTACATTTCGTTTTATGACAGAAACTGTAATATATATATATATATGTTATATCATAAACAAACAGAACAGACCCTGTTCAGATGGCTCCTACAGGGACCGTCTGGCATGAAGCTACTCTGAATAGGCGTACAAAGGCGTAGAAAGGCGTATTCATGGAGTAAAGGTTTAACTATCTTTAGCGAATACACATTAGAATGATGATCTCATAGTTCTGCAATTAACTCTTTATTTGTATAGTTCAAATACAGAGTTGAATAACAGATGTAGGTTAAAGGCACTGAAGGATGTACGTCTGAAATGAAAGCATCTACAGTAAAACCACTCTTTCACGGAATGTTGATAATGACGAATATATGTCCTTTTAGGCAGGTAGCTGCTCAAAAGGCGAAAGGCATACATAAAGCTTCTTCTGGATCGTTCTGTATGTATTTTAGCTAACTTTAAGAGTCCACGTGTCACATCCCTTTACTCTATGAATAAACATTCTCTATGCCTTAGCAAACAAAGTACAGTAAAACCTCTCTATAACGACCACTAAATTATGTCAATTAGTTGATATTTTGGGCAGATGGTTGCTTAAAGCAAGCGTCCTGTTTTACTTTCACCTTGCTTTAAGCAACCACCTGCCTTTAACACAAAATACTTGATGTAATGTAGTGGTCGTTATATAGAGGTTTTACTGTAAACCTAGATCAAACGGTTCTTAAAGGAATCCTCTAATCAGGGTCGCTGTATTGGCTAAGGATATAGATGTGATTCTAAACGTTTCTGCAATGGCCAAACAAGTCCTGTTTCATAAAGCCTCACCAGAACTCAGCTCAATAAATATCATGATATATGTATTTCTTACATGACTATTCATGCAGTAAAGAGTTAAAGACCCAACTTAAGCTGCCACCTTTCTTAAAGAGTCTCTTAGGGGTGTTTTGCTGTGGTTTGTTTTACACACATAATCTCCATAACAATAGAAATGAAATCTCCTAAAACTAACTGCTTAACACAGTTATATGTTTTTCTCCATATACAGTAAAACCCCTCTAAACAGACTTTCATTTTAGAATATATATGTCTAGGAAACAAGTGGCAAACTAATGCAGTATGGAAGTTATGCTGCAAACCCATCTGTGTGTTTTCACCTTGTATTAATTAACCCTTTCCCTGAGTCATGTAGGAAATAATGACGTCATGATTGTTAATAAGACTATATTTTTATAATGGCATATGAACACATGACATTTTGGCTCAGGAAGAAGCTGTATAATCAGATCCAGATTGCATGATAAGCAAACAGAGTAGACCCTGATCAGACGGCTCCTATAGGATACGACTGATCCAGGTTTACTCTGTTTGCATATGCGTCAAAATGCGCTTACAAAAGGGAAGTGATTAAGCAGTCACGCACCCAATAGTATCTAAATTCTTCTTTTCAAGGTCAATTTGTTTTATTGTACTTGTAATTTGATTTTCAAATATTGCAACATTTTGTAAGATAATTAGCCATTTACATAAATCTTGATTTTGAATAGTCAAAACATTCTAGGTCTAGGCCTTACAATAGTTAGACATTATTGATAGGTTTTTGGCACATTTGAGTTTTCATATTTCCCACGTGTATCCACGTGCGAACGTGCAAATGCCTAGGCACGCGCCTGGCGGGTAGCATAAATACATTATTTTTTAATCAAGCATTTTTGAATTTGAAAACAGAGTAGATCTAGATCAGATAACCCATGCATGAGCAGTGTCTGTTCCGTTTGCTCATAAATAGAATATTTGATTATCTACTGTTTGATATTATATAAAATGCCATAATTCCATGTATTAAATTTCATGAATATTCTGAAGTACAATTCTGCTGCAATTATTGTTATGCAATTTATGTTTTAAAAATTATCGAGAAAACAAACAGTATGGATTCTGATCATATGTCAAATTACCAACAATTAAACATGTAACAATTTCCCTAATACATATTCATGTAAGAAAAAATAATGGCATCATGAATATTTATTAGCTGATTCTATTCTGATGCCATACACGTGCAGCAGTAACTGGTATTGTTGGAAACTGTAGTCAGTTCAAGGGCTCAATTTTATAAATCTACTGGGATTGATTTTGAGATTATTCTCAGTATCAGACCAATAATAATATTATGCTTGAGAATGATCTCAAACTCATGAAAAATATGTTTTATAATATCGGAACCTGAACTACAGAAACAAGCGCGTACCTAAATACTAAAATTGTCATTTTCTCTATCAAACCCTATAATGTGACCACTCTTTAGAATTGTTCATTTGAGGCCACTCTGTTTTAGTTGTTTTATTGAGACGATTCTAAAGGTTGGTAACAATGTGAAGGGTTTGGTGGAGAACAAAAAGGATAATCTTGAAATTTGTTAAAGGTACGTGTCTTATCTGGACCTCTATTATAATTTCAAAAGGAAACATAGCTGACCATGAGCCAACAGCTCATATAGAAGCCGTCTGATCCGGGTCTACTATGTTTCTAACGACGTGAAAAGGCTTTTGTTCAAAGGAAACGTGTTAAAAGTAAAACATTACTTCTTGTTCTGAAAATTGAATACCGCTTAAGCCGGTGCTAGGGGGCGTGAGCAGTGTTGCACTTTCAATTAATGTTCATGAACAGACTCAATAAAACCGAGTCTGCAATTTTCTCTTTTTGTTTTGTAATTTTTGCTCTCGGGGATAACCCCCTTTCAGAATTTATCAACATTAAACACATCAAAAAGGTTTTATTCTGAAAAGACACCGCTTTATCTGACGTTTCATCTGGATCCAAACATTCTGTAAAGGTGATTATATATCCGCCATTGGAATCAAATGAATTAACAGTGATAGTCTCTACTTGCAGCGTGTCTAACAACTACATAAGTAATGTGTGTATATGCTGAAAATAAGTGCAGTCGAGTAAACGTGGAAGAAAACCAAACTGTCATGTGTTTGAAATCGAAAAAATATTCGGCAATGTAATTAGTAATTATCCGTGGTTCGTTTAAATTTCGTTAACTATTCGACAAAGGCAGAGAATATTTTGTTGCAGAACAAAAATTGTAAGTATCGATGACAACTGTGCATTTGTATCAAAGGGGCGTTTTCGATGAAACTTCAAAAATAGAATCAGATACTATATTATATAGTTATAATATAACACGAGCCGTCTGATCTGTATCCACTCTGTTAGATTGTTTGACAGGGGGTTGAAATCGAGTAAAGGGTTATGCGAGTTTTTGTATCTGACTGAAACAAAACTACCTGATATGATTTTGCTCATTGAATTAATAAACATTTGAAAACAATCTGATATTGAGATGTAGTTGTTGTTGTTGTAGTAGTAGTAGATTTATTTCGGCAAATAGAAAACATAATACGGTTCACAAACATGTATTCCATCATAATAAATAATAATTCGTAAAATGATGAATAGTGAAAATCCATGGCATACAGTACAAGCCACGCGGACTTTTTCTTTTCCGCGGCCCATCGCAATTTTATCCAACGCGGACACGGGTATTTTTGTCCGCGCTGATATGCGGTCTTCCGCAATCGGGCGCGGGTTGTGATGGGTCCGCGCTGGTCCCTCCACAGGGGCACTCGTCGCCGGGCGCGATCGTTATCACCGCATGTCGCGGTGGTATCATCGTGGACCACTGTGTACCACTGCGGATCGCGCTGGACCTTACCTGGATTGATATTTATATCCTTTTCATCCTTTTATATCCATTTTCACGGCTCATCTTTCTCTTTACATGTACATACAAATATATACATCCACATTTTGTAAAATTGATATGAAATGTATGAAATAAAACACTCGAGAAATGGTTCGTTTAGACTAATTCCAAACCGAAACTGTTCTGCATTCGGCAAACACAAATTAATTCATCCATTATTTTTGGCGCGTTTGATTGTACTGGAATATAACCTGTCCGTGAATTGTCTGATTCGTTTCTGCATAATATGGGTGCGATATTCTAGTATGCTTTCTATTTCAATTATTTGTTGTTCAATACGTAAGATGTTTTATATAGAAACACGGAACACCCGTTAAACACAAAACACACACACACACAATAAGTTACTAGGTTGTATAACTTGTATCAGGTTTGCATACGTTTGTGCACATTGTTAGTGAATACATCTTCATTTCGACTCTATGTTTTAGGTTCCAATTCTAATTCCCAATCCATTTTGTTTTCGGTTTCACATCAGTGTAAATTTTAATTATCAGAAATCTACTGGAAACGACCAACAAAACCTATTGATTCTGTTATGAGAATAGTCCTCACTGGTCTTCTTATGATTTCTGTATAGATCTACATGTATATAAATATTGTTCTGGCAGACGAAAGAATTGAGGGATTTTATTTACTAATACATCTAATATCAATTCAGCCAGGTGAGTTGTAAAGTTAGAAGTTTTATCCATTATTTAGTCTTGGTTCGACAGCTTAAATGTACGTTTTAACCAGTTTCAATAGCCATTCGAATAATACTTGTATGGTTGTTTTATTACCCTTGTGCTTAATATTTTACTGTGTACAAATGTACCTGTGTACATGTTTTGTCTTTCTGCTTGATGTACATGTACTGCATGTTTAGATTCTGCTCAATCGATTCACTGCCATGATGTACCTGCATCCTATGGATTAAAAAAGATAATCCATGTTTTTCTAAAAACGTAGATATAGATGTAAACCAGTTTTTGGTTCTGGTTTGATAATGAGATATTGGACGTCTGGTCTAGATCTAAAGTGTTGTTAATGTCATGGCAACCGAATTCTGGGAGTGAAGGGGCATACGAATTAAATTAATCAATGTTATTAAAGAAGCGTATACAGTATTTACATGGTTTATCAAACCACGGACCTCGTACACCCACATTCTTTCGTTAAACGGATATGTCTAAACCAGTGTGTCGCCTGCTTAAATTCCATGACCTATTCCTTATTTAGAAATAGATCACAATTTCCCCATTGTTAGTTGTATTTACTATTAAACCCTTCCATGTCAAACTTCAAAACTTCCTGCAAAAACTGTTTGCATTAGTAATTATGATTTAGCCACTAGCGTGCAAAGGGTTAAGCGAATACAGGCTTGAATATGGATGGATACATTAATCATTTGTTTACCTGCATAGATTCAATATGGAGTTTAAGAAACCGATTACAGAGCTCTGTAACTGTGGTTGACTAATTTCAGCCAATGCAGAGTTTAACGTATAATACATAAATCTACTCCAGTCTATGAACTTTTATTAATGGAAAAGTAGTAAAGTCAAGCAGGCAAAGCCACATGCAAGACGCAACCACCACCAAAACACCGATAGACAGCATGACACACACACACAACCACACACCCAAACGCACACACTCACACACGAAATGAACACAGAAAACACCAAAAGACGCACAAGAACCAGGGACAAACGTTCCACAACATGAACAAACCACAAGCACAAAGACACAAGGCAAACAAAAGGAAGGGTGACAAAGAGAGTACCGCCTTGGCACGGTCAGCAGCAAAAACACCACTGGGGGTTTAAACCGGTTTACGGACGTCCTAACCTCACACTTCTCTCAAAGTCACCCTAGCTTTACAAATATTGTAAATAAAGGTATCCCCGCTGGACTTACCCACAACATAGACGACGGTGAACACAGGACAACATGTAAAACATAGCATAATAACTGTGACAATCCGTCAAATATGTACTCAATGACTTTGCTGAAGTCAGCGCACCTGCAGGTAAGCCGTTAAGGGCACGACAGGGAAAAAGTAATACATGAGTCTGGTAAGCTCCTCCTGTATCCAAGTTTAAGAGTATACCATCATAGAGTACTACCCTCGGCCTGTCATCGCGCAAGCAAAGAGGGAAGCGTAGCTACCGACTGTAAACGGGTCGATAACCAAACATGCAGTGTGTTGCAATATAATAGGATCATAACCTTTCTTTTTAAATGTTTTAATGCGTTTTATAAACAAATCATGAACATGGATATGACCCCGAATTTTCCTAAGTTTGTAGATAACATCCCCATAAAATTCTGGTTGAGAAATGCCTTGTCGCAGTAACGTCCGTAGATTGCAATTATATTTACTAATGAGAGGTAAATTTCGATAATAAAATTTAGAAAAGGTTTTCCTAAGTTTGTGATATCTGTAACCTTGCTTAAGAAGTTTATCAGTTATAACTAAATTACGTCTGTTAAAATCTTCAAGCAAAGAACAGGCTCGGGCAAACCTAATAAGTTGAGAAATATAAACCCCATAAGATGTAGAACGTGGCACATCCCCATCTAGAAAAGGATAATTAACAATTTTAAAATTAAAATCTTCTCTTTTATCGTATACTTTGGACGAAACTTTATCATTTGTAATTGAAAGATTCAAATCTAAAAATGAAGCACTAATGTCAGATTGATTAGCCTTGTTTAAAGACAGTTCTTTTGGGTAGATTGAAGAAACCATAGTATCAAAATAAGGATTATCTAAATTCAAAATATCAGCCAACGAAGAGATGAATAACGATTACAACGTTCTACAGTCGCATTTAACCCTTTACTCCATGAATATCTATGACATCCTAAGTGACATTAACTGTTATAATAGCACATGGACACGTACATTTCGTTTTATGACAGAAACTGTAATATATATATATATATGTTATATCATAAACAAACAGAACAGACCCTGTTCAGATGGCTCCTACAGGGACCGTCTGGCATGAAGCTACTCTGAATAGGCGTACAAAGGCGTAGAAAGGCGTATTCATGGAGTAAAGGTTTAACTATCTTTAGCGAATACACATTAGAATGATGATCTCATAGTTCTGCAATTAACTCTTTATTTGTATAGTTCAAATACAGAGTTGAATAACAGATGTAGGTTAAAGGCACTGAAGGATGTACGTCTGAAATGAAAGCATCTACAGTAAAACCACTCTTTCACGGAATGTTGATAATGACGAATATATGTCCTTTTAGGCAGGTAGCTGCTCAAAAGGCGAAAGGCATACATAAAGCTTCTTCTGGATCGTTCTGTATGTATTTTAGCTAACTTTAAGAGTCCACGTGTCACATCCCTTTACTCTATGAATAAACATTCTCTATGCCTTAGCAAACAAAGTACAGTAAAACCTCTCTATAACGACCACTAAATTATGTCAATTAGTTGATATTTTGGGCAGATGGTTGCTTAAAGCAAGCGTCCTGTTTTACTTTCACCTTGCTTTAAGCAACCACCTGCCTTTAACACAAAATACTTGATGTAATGTAGTGGTCGTTATATAGAGGTTTTACTGTAAACCTAGATCAAACGGTTCTTAAAGGAATCCTCTAATCAGGGTCGCTGTATTGGCTAAGGATATAGATGTGATTCTAAACGTTTCTGCAATGGCCAAACAAGTCCTGTTTCATAAAGCCTCACCAGAACTCAGCTCAATAAATATCATGATATATGTATTTCTTACATGACTATTCATGCAGTAAAGAGTTAAAGACCCAACTTAAGCTGCCACCTTTCTTAAAGAGTCTCTTAGGGGTGTTTTGCTGTGGTTTGTTTTACACACATAATCTCCATAACAATAGAAATGAAATCTCCTAAAACTAACTGCTTAACACAGTTATATGTTTTTCTCCATATACAGTAAAACCCCTCTAAACAGACTTTCATTTTAGAATATATATGTCTAGGAAACAAGTGGCAAACTAATGCAGTATGGAAGTTATGCTGCAAACCCATCTGTGTGTTTTCACCTTGTATTAATTAACCCTTTCCCTGAGTCATGTAGGAAATAATGACGTCATGATTGTTAATAAGACTATATTTTTATAATGGCATATGAACACATGACATTTTGGCTCAGGAAGAAGCTGTATAATCAGATCCAGATTGCATGATAAGCAAACAGAGTAGACCCTGATCAGACGGCTCCTATAGGATACGACTGATCCAGGTTTACTCTGTTTGCATATGCGTCAAAATGCGCTTACAAAAGGGAAGTGATTAAGCAGTCACGCACCCAATAGTATCTAAATTCTTCTTTTCAAGGTCAATTTGTTTTATTGTACTTGTAATTTGATTTTCAAATATTGCAACATTTTGTAAGATAATTAGCCATTTACATAAATCTTGATTTTGAATAGTCAAAACATTCTAGGTCTAGGCCTTACAATAGTTAGACATTATTGATAGGTTTTTGGCACATTTGAGTTTTCATATTTCCCACGTGTATCCACGTGCGAACGTGCAAATGCCTAGGCACGCGCCTGGCGGGTAGCATAAATACATTATTTTTTAATCAAGCATTTTTGAATTTGAAAACAGAGTAGATCTAGATCAGATAACCCATGCATGAGCAGTGTCTGTTCCGTTTGCTCATAAATAGAATATTTGATTATCTACTGTTTGATATTATATAAAATGCCATAATTCCATGTATTAAATTTCATGAATATTCTGAAGTACAATTCTGCTGCAATTATTGTTATGCAATTTATGTTTTAAAAATTATCGAGAAAACAAACAGTATGGATTCTGATCATATGTCAAATTACCAACAATTAAACATGTAACAATTTCCCTAATACATATTCATGTAAGAAAAAATAATGGCATCATGAATATTTATTAGCTGATTCTATTCTGATGCCATACACGTGCAGCAGTAACTGGTATTGTTGGAAACTGTAGTCAGTTCAAGGGCTCAATTTTATAAATCTACTGGGATTGATTTTGAGATTATTCTCAGTATCAGACCAATAATAATATTATGCTTGAGAATGATCTCAAACTCATGAAAAATATGTTTTATAATATCGGAACCTGAACTACAGAAACAAGCGCGTACCTAAATACTAAAATTGTCATTTTCTCTATCAAACCCTATAATGTGACCACTCTTTAGAATTGTTCATTTGAGGCCACTCTGTTTTAGTTGTTTTATTGAGACGATTCTAAAGGTTGGTAACAATGTGAAGGGTTTGGTGGAGAACAAAAAGGATAATTTTGAAATTTGTTAAAGGTACGTGTCTTATCTGGACCTCTATTATAATTTCAAAAGGAAACATAGCTGACCATGAGCCAACAGCTCATATAGAAGCCGTCTGATCCGGGTCTACTATGTTTCTAACGACGTGAAAAGGCTTTTGTTCAAGGGAAACGTGTTAAAAGTAAAACATTACTTCTTGTTCTGAAAATTGAATACCGCTTAAGCCGGTGCTAGGGGGCGTGAGCAGTGTTGCACTTTCAATTAATGTTCATGAACAGACTCAATAAAACCGAGTCTGCAATTTTCTCTTTTTGTTTTGTAATTTTTGCTCTCGGGGATCACCCCCTTTCAGAATTTATCAACATTAAACACATCAAAAAGGTTTTATTCTGAAAAGACACCGCTTTATCTGACGTTTCATCTGGATCCAAACATTCTGTAAAGGTGATTATATATCCGCCATTGGAATCAAATGAATTAACAGTGATAGTCTCTACTTGCAGCGTGTCTAACAACTACATAAGTAATGTGTGTATATGCTGAAAATAAGTGCAGTCGAGTAAACGTGGAAGAAAACCAAACTGTCATGTGTTTGAAATCGAAAAAATATTCGGCAATGTAATTAGTAATTATCCGTGGTTCGTTTAAATTTCGTTAACTATTCGACAAAGGCAGAGAATATTTTGTTGCAGAACAAAAATTGTAAGTATCGATGACAACTGTGCATTTGTATCAAAGGGGCGTTTTCGATGAAACTTCAAAAATAGAATCAGATACTATATTATATAGTTATAATATAACACGAGCCGTCTGATCTGTATCCACTCTGTTAGATTGTTTGACAGGGGGTTGAAATCGAGTAAAGGGTTATGCGAGTTTTTGTATCTGACTGAAACAAAACTACCTGATATGATTTTGCTCATTGAATTAATAAACATTTGAAAACAATCTGATATTGAGATGTAGTTGTTGTTGTTGTAATAGTAGTAGATTTATTTCGGCAAATAGAAAACATAATACGGTTCACAAACATGTATTCCATCATAATAAATAATAATTCGTAAAATGATGAATAGTGAAAATCCATGGCATACAGTACAAGCCACGCGGACTTTTTCTTTTCCGCGGCCCATCGCAATTTTATCCAACGCGGACACGGGTATTTTTGTCCGCGCTGATATGCGGTCTTCCGCAATCGGGCGCGGGTTGTGATGGGTCCGCGCTGGTCCCTCCACAGGGGCACTCGTCGCCGGGCGCGATCGTTATCACCGCATGTCGCGGTGGTATCATCGTGGACCACTGTGTACCACTGCGGATCGCGCTGGACCTTACCTGGATTGATATTTATATCCTTTTCATCCTTTTATATCCATTTTCACGGCTCATCTTTCTCTTTACATGTACATACAAATATATACATCCACATTTTGTAAAATTGATATGAAATGTATGAAATAAAACACTCGAGAAATGGTTCGTTTAGACTAATTCCAAACCGAAACTGTTCTGCATTCGGCAAACACAAATTAATTCATCCATTATTTTTGGCGCGTTTGATTGTACTGGAATATAACCTGTCCGTGAATTGTCTGATTCGTTTCTGCATAATATGGGTGCGATATTCTAGTATGCTTTCTATTTCAATTATTTGTTGTTCAATACGTAAGATGTTTTATATAGAAACACGGAACACCCGTTAAACACAAAACACACACACACACAATAAGTTACTAGGTTGTATAACTTGTATCAGGTTTGCATACGTTTGTGCACATTGTTAGTGAATACATCTTCATTTCGACTCTATGTTTTAGGTTCCAATTCTAATTCCCAATCCATTTTGTTTTCGGTTTCACATCAGTGTAAATTTTAATTATCAGAAATCTACTGGAAACGACCAACAAAACCTATTGATTCTGTTATGAGAATAGTCCTCACTGGTCTTCTTATGATTTCTGTATAGATCTACATGTATATAAATATTGTTCTGGCAGACGAAAGAATTGAGGGATTTTATTTACTAATACATCTAATATCAATTCAGCCAGGTGAGTTGTAAAGTTAGAAGTTTTATCCATTATTTAGTCTTGGTTCGACAGCTTAAATGTACGTTTTAACCAGTTTCAATAGCCATTCGAATAATACTTGTATGGTTGTTTTATTACCTTTGTGCTTAATATTTTACTGTGTACAAATGTACCTGTGTACATGTTTTGTCTTTCTGCTTGATGTACATGTACTGCATGTTTAGATTCTGCTCAATCGATTCACTGCCATGATGTACCTGCATCCTATGGATTAAAAAAGATAATCCATTTTTTTCTAAAAACGTAGATATAGATGTAAACCAGTGTTTGGTTCTGGTTTGATAATGAGATATTGGACGTCTGGTCTAGATCTAAAGTGTTGTTAATGTCATGGCAACCGAATTCTGGGAGTGAAGGGGCATACGAATTAAATTAAGCAATGTTATTAAAGAAGCGTATACAGTATTTACATGGTTTATCAAACCACGGACCTCGTACACCCACATTCTTTCGTTAAACGGATATGTCTAAACCAGTGTGTCGCCTGCTTAAATTCCATGACCTATTCCTTATTTAGAAATAGATCACAATTTCCCCATTGTTAGTTGTATTTACTATTAAACCCTTCCATGTCAAACTTCAAAACTCTAGTGTTTGCAAACAGTTTGGATCCTGATCAGACGCCGCGTCTGATAAGGATCCAAACCATTTGACACTTATATTAAAGTTTCTTAAGACCCATTCCTCCATACATGTAGGCTCAATTTGGATCCAACCTCTTTGAATAAATCTACCGAAAAGGAGCATTAAGTAGATACAATTATTGTTTTTAGAATTTTGTAATTTGAAACCATTGTGTTAAATAGAGCATATACTCCTATACGTGTAGGAGCAAATGCTCTTTTGATCACATTGGTTTCAACAGGTGACTTTTACAGAGGCGTAGAAAGGAGTATTTATGGAGGAAAGGGTTAAGTAAAAACTATCATAATTTTTTTATGAAGAAAAGTAGATGAAACATGTAAGCAGAAAATGATTTGACAGTGAATATTTTAGTGGATTATTACGTCATAATGACAGTGAAGGGGTTTATAGCATACAGTACAGATTACAGCAAACACCTCCTTTCAACATAGACATAGACATAGACATAGTTTATTCGTAACTTATACATATAGTACCTCGTTACATATTCCATCATGTATGCATCATATTCAAACAGATCTAATCAAATCACGTGACATTCAAGCAATTATATAGTAACATACCAAATCATATCGATATATATGCCTAACCCATTCACCCTTTGTGACGTATATATGCGTCATCTATAACTCTGTACTGTGAAGAATGCCCGTCTTATGCAATCTGTGTAGACCCTGATCGGAATACTCCTTATAGATGTACCCTAATCAGGATCTTCACTTGTGATATTTTGAAATACACTGTCAGAATCAACCAAACAACGGACTAGACTTGATTAGAAACAGGAACCATCCATTTCAGTTTCAGGGTGAATGAGTTAACCATTTTATCGAAAATACGAACTTTCCTCGAATGAAATATGAGAGAAAGTATGAGGAGAATGAACACTATATATAAAAGTGATCAAAGATCTGTACTTAATAATATAGCCTGTAAGTGATAGTATTTATATGTATGACTGCGGACTTTTAAGAACAATATATCTTATACTGCCAATAAGATATCATTGCGCTTAGAATTCGCAAAACTTATAAATCTACATAAGTTAATAAGCGTTGGCTTATTATCAGCGGTTAGTAATTCAATAAATTTGTGCATGCTTGGTCTTAGTCTATAATAGGTTTTTATATACTTAGCTCTTAATTCGTTAAATGCTTTACATATAATTATGAAATGATACTCGTCTTCAATGTCATGTACATTACACAACTGACATATTCTCTGATTTCGTTCTAATCTATCTCTACCATATCTTCCAGACTGTATACGCAAGTTATGAGAAGATATGCGGATTCTCGTTAAGCACTGTCTCAAACGTTTAGAAACAATTCTATTAAGATAATTTTCATAACCAAAAGTCGGTTTAATATGAACATAAAGTGTATTGAGAACATTATTCGATTCTGGAACCTCTCTACATCCATACATGTACAAATAAAATGTCTGTTTTAAGACGGGTGGCAGATTAATGCAGGATAAAAGTACTTTTGTCCTGCATTAAGCGGCCACTTGTATTCAAAAGATCCCAGGTATTCCTTACTGGGTTGTCTCTTGAGAGAGATTTGCCATGCAACTCCGATGAGCAACAACCTCTCTACAACGACAATACAGAAGTTTATATCCCCCAGAGTGTTGCTTTGCAGAGGTTATACTGTAGTTATCATTTATTTATAAATACGTACAGCAAAATATATCTCTCATACATGTACGCCAACTTTCTTTCTTTTTAAAAGCATATTTTTTAATTTAAATGCCAATTTCTAGTTTTAAAGTAGGTCGGTGGTCTAATATTCGATGCGTTAAAAATGTAACTGCCCCTGATAATAACAAAATTACTGCAAAACCTTATAAAACGAACCTTGTGACCATACCGAGAAAATGACCTGATTAGAGAGGTTCTCAAACCGGTATAGCGAAGTAAAATAACAATTCAAAACAGTTGAATTGGCTGTCATTTAAAAAAGGTGGTAACTAAACACAGGATACATGTAGCTCCAATATCGGTTTAGAAAGATTATCGGTTAAGGGGCGGCGATTGTAAACAACCATTCTTAAAAATGTTGATTTGACGATCGTTTAAAAAAGATGACAGCTAATTGCAGAATTGAAGTAATTTAGAAAGCTCCTTACTCTTTCTGCATTGCCGATTTCCTGTGTAATCAACCGTCCGTTTTTAGAACAATGTAGGTATTTTCTTTTTTATCCTTTGCGAGCAAGTAGAGCAAGTAAAATAAAATAAAATTTGAAGGGGACAAATGTCAGCCCTATCCTCCTATGCCCAAATAGGAGAACAAAATGTCCTAGAGAGAAAATGTCCGTATACCGAAGGGTAGATACAATGTACAACAAGAAGCTGGAATGAATCGGCCTTCAGGAACGCCCTATACATTACCAGCTGAACTTTGGGAAAAAAAGATCCCATGATCTGGCCTTTCTTTGAAATGGAAGACATTCTTATTTATGTGTTGGACATGCCTCATATGTCGAATAGGGGTACACTCAAAAGCCCTTTACTACAAAAGCTCCTCATCTAAAAGCCCCTCACTACAGAAGCCCCTCGATCAAAAGCCCCTCACTAAAATGGCCAAGGCTTACAAAAGCCCCCCTTTATTTTTGTTAATTAATCATTATACTCCAAATATTTGGACAAAGTGGACCAAAATCAAAATTACAGCTATCTGGATCTACCCTGTTTACTGAATGACCAGTTTATAAAGATTCATTAAGTAAGGTAATTAGCACACTCTATACTTATAAAAGTAAACATTGTAGATCACAAGGAGGAGATTCCTTATATTTATTTCAAACAGGGTAGACCCAAATCAAATCTAAAGCTATATGATCTAGTTCAACCATGTTTGCTTTGTGACAGTTAATATAGATCCAATAGCTATGGATGATGTAATATTAGCCATATTATTTATAAATTATTATAATATTACCCCAATTAACTTAAACACAAACTTTTTCCTTTTTCTAATTCCTTAACTTTCTTAAATTTCAAACAGAGTAGACCAAAATCAAACTACTGAGCAATCTGATCTGGATCTACCCTGTTTGCTCAATGACGAGCTTATAAAGATTCGTTAAGTAAGGTAATTAGAACACTCCTTTTAAAAGTACACTTAACAAAGCACTTAAAGTTCAATTAATGTTAGTATTGTTTTTTGTGAGGGGCTTTTGTAAACCTTGACCATTTTGGTGAGGGGCTTTTGCAAGAGGGGCTTTTGTAGTGAGGGGCTATTGTGATACACGCGTTGAATAATTTAGATCAACAGTATTTAGAATTTAAATCTCGTTTTGTTTTAATAAGATCTAGATATTAAGATATACATGTACAGTCTCACGGTGTTCATTTATGTGTTGTAAAATGTCTTCTTTCTGGCTACTGTAAAGTACCATATCAGATCTAGTAAAAGTATTTTAGTATAGATCTAGATCATATCAATCTAAACTGTCTTTAGAACTAGAATTCGCAATAATCTAACTGGTTTTAATCGGTCGGGTTTAATTATGCTTAGCTATAGATCTAATTAGTCAAAGCATAGTTATCTTCTATTTTTCGGGAAACTGTTTAACAAATCATAAATTTAGACAATCGGCACATTGTTAGGTAGTTCGGTTTCATTACACGCATTCCTGTTACGTAATAATTCATAACTTTGTTGACAGTGTGTGATAGATTGCAGTTGTGTGACACTGACCCTTGCCCCCTGCTGAGAAATTAGGGGATTTACTGACCATCTGGCACCTTTGATCGTTACTATTTTCTTATGTCTAGCTAGTAAATTACAGCATACATGTATTTAGGCTGAGTAAGTAATATAATAATATAGTCTCCAACTGCCTAACACAATTCATTTTCAGTATTTAAAACAAACAGTTTGTATTGTTAAATGCGGGAAATAAAACTACTGACATTTGAACACTGTAGAACCAGACAAGGTGGCTCAAAAAGCAACCATCTGACCAGGGTCTTCACTGTGTATTATTCAAAATCAAATAGCTAAGTTAGGTCTTATATAATGAATGGAATCTACAGTTAAACAATGACGGGCCATTCCACCTTAAAATACAAACCTTCTCTAATATAAACGTGTTTTCAAGCATTTGCAAACAGCGTAGTCCCAGATCATACGCATGATCTGGGCCTGCTCAGTTTATTTATGGAATTGTAATAGGCCCGACTCTACAATTTCTACCAACATCAAAACAATCTTGTCTACAAATGCCATTCAAAACATTAGCTTATAAATATTCATGATATCATTATTTCTTACATGAATACTGAACAGGGAAAGGGTTAATCAGCAAAAGTAACAGAATTACAAGAATGTTTTCATAGTTATACAATTCATAAAACTATGTTTATTAATTTAAAACTCTTAAATGATAAGACTCAGATCAGATTTTTTAAACAAAAGCTGTTTGACCAGGAGTCTGCTCTGTTTACTTATCCCTTTACCATATATAAACAATGTCCATGCCTTTGCAAACAGAGTAGACCAAAATCTGAAGGCGCCTATTGGAGTCGTATGATCGGGACCAGCTCTGTTTACTTGTGAACTTATATAAGATCTGACTCTACATTTTCCACAAGTACCAAGAAAAGTCATGGACCGCGTACCTACACCATTATAAAAATCAACTTATAAATAGCATGATGTCATCTTTTCCGACATAAATATTAAACAGGGAAATGGTTGAAACCCACCGACAACCAAACTTAAGGTTACGCTTCAGCTAGAGATCCGCACGTCTGACATGACCCGGCAACAGAAGTATAAATTCTGAGAGCATCGACGCTTTTCACGTGCTTGCAAACAGAGTAGACACGGATACGATGGCTCTTATAGAAACCGTCTGATCAGGGTATTCTCTGTTTGCTTATGAATTTATGTTGAATCTAACTCTATAGTTTTGTTCCAATACCAAATCAGCCTCAGTACAAAGGTATTTTAAAAATAAATTTAATAAATATTCATGATATCGGTATTTCGGTTTACGGACATTTGCCCCCCGGACACTTGCCCCGGACCTTTGCCCCCTATTTGGGGCCTTAAAAAAAAGATAAAATATAATTTTGAAAAAAGGGTGGCATTTTTTCCAGTGGCATATATTCCAATGGCATTTTTCCAAATCAGGGTGGCATTTTTTCCAGTGGCATTTTTTCCGGTGGCATTTTTTTTACAGTGGCATTTTTCCGCACACCACATTAAGCAGTCACTTGCCTTTGAAAATGATACACTTACACTAATTCGATGTTTTACGCGGAAACAAAATTTAGTCGATTTTTATTTTAAAAGAAGACAGAAGGAAACCCGGTAAGAAAACAAAAAAACATTTTTAAAAGCAAATTCTTTCAGCATAATAAATATAGGTAACTTGGACATTCTCTATAGGACCCTGAAAGCTTAAAAAGATAAAAAAAAAAATATGCAGATCAACCCTTAGCCCGCCGAGCGTGGCTTCCTTAATATTTACAAACAGTTTGTATACTGAACAGATGATGAGTTCCCCAGAGTGTTACTAGGGTCAAATATGTCTGACTCTCATTTTTCTGTTTGTTTTCAACGAACTAATGCAATGCTTATTTCATTTATTTTGCAGACTACATTTTTAAGCGGACGATAATTCAGTATAATGAGGGTCAAATGTTTTGGTCATACATTAAAACAATGATCGCTTTGCGTGCTCTACAATGTACGGAAACTACCTTGGTGTTTCAGCGCAGGGGGTCATTGATTTATGGTCACCATTGTGTTAATTATTTGGTCATCAATAAAGTTCCGACAACTTTAAAGAAAGACTATCGGGTATTTCCGCTCTTTTGCTACTATCAAGATGTCACAGCTCATTGGTTCAGTATCTTTAAGACCCACCCATTGAAAAGACATAATCCAATCAACAGTCACCTATAGGCGTGTCAATCACCAATAATTGATATTGCTCTTCATAATTGATGAGCGGCAATCTATATTTCCCACAATATTAAATATAGAATGAATGGGTATTATGTATTCAAAATTTCTTCATATTGTACTTTAACCCTTTCCCTCATATGAACGTGTTTTCACGCAATTGCAAACAGAGAAGGGTCTTCTCTGACCTCTTAGAGGAGCCGTCTGATCAGGGTCTACTCTGTTTGCTAATAGAATTTGATAGATATATTTCTTTGCTTTGTTAAATAGCTGCAATGTCCCCCCTTCCATATTTCATTTATAACTATTTTTGTCTATGAATATTCAGTAAGTATTGAAATTTTGAATAAACATAGAACAGGGAAATGTTAAATAAAACAATCTCTATAAGTTTGAAATTGATGTCGGTGAGGGTTTGACGTTAGGTTTAAAACCAGTCAATGTTATTTTACATGTAAGTATTATTTTAAGAAATTGTTAATACAAGATATCCATCCATGCTATCAGATCGGACAAGGCCTTATAGACCAGTTATATTGAATTTGTCTGTTGTTGTCGTGGAGACATAGCATGCTACGAGCACCTGTGAATCAATACAGAGGCACTGTATCAAAATGAAATATTTATCATGTTTAAGACTTTGTTATTGTCTGATACATAATTAATAAGCCCATAATATATTTCCTCACCGTCCCTGTCCCTCTCTCTCTGTACAAGTGTTGGTGTTTCTAAGAAGTCCTCTCCCCCAAATAAACATTTACAATGATACGCAATCACAAGGCCAGAAGGGACGTCAAAATCTCTCTCTCTCTCCGTCTCTCCCTCTCTCTCCGCCTCTCTCTCTCTCCCCGTCTCTCTCTCTCTCTCTCCCCTCTCTCTCTGTCCGTCTCTTCCACCTCTTACTCTCCCTCTCTGTCTGTCTGTTTGTGGCTGTCCCCATCTATCTGTCTCTCTGTCTGTCTTTCTTTCTGTCCCTGTCTCTGTGTGTGTCTCTCTCCCCCCTCTCTCTCTCTCTCTCTCTCTCTCTCTCTTCCCGCAGATATGAATGGATTACGTATGACTATCTATCATTTCAACTTTTATATTGGTAATGGAGTAATAATTTCCCCAGGACGAATGGCAATTTATGCTTGACAGATCCTATAAGAAACCAATGCACACCCTGATCATACAGCCTCTAAGAGCTGTCTGATCTGGGTCTGCACTGTTTTTAAATTGCGTCAATATATGCTACTAGCATGAAAAGGGTTAATATGACTTAAATGAATAACATTACGATCGCAGCTTTGAACTCATCTGAAAGACAACGACATACCAATATTTGGCTATCTGTTATTTCAGGTGGCTCTTTTATACAGAGTAATGATTTATGCAGGCGACTGCTTTGCGCCGTTTCAAAATAAATTATAATACAATAAGCTACAATAGTTTTCATCTTAATTCTGATATCAACTTAAATCTTGTAGCTGCACTGCATGGTCGGTCAAACAAGAATAGCTGTAACAGTATAGATTATAAGTGTAGATGCGGTGTATTAGTGTAGATGCGTTTCGAACTTTATAATTATTTAATCAACTGTTTGCATCTCTTCGTCAAATGATACCCAGTTCAACCCTTTACTCCATAGGTACTCATTATAGTGCGTTAATCCATTCCTCCACTCAAAAATAGTTCCACTTGATACATTCATGAATATGCGCCATAAGAAATATTTCTATATCACAGTAGACGGTAGCTTAAAGCAGGCTGAGAAAAACGCAAAATGGTCCCATTCAGCCTGTTTTAATCAAACATCTGTCTTCAATACTGAACACAAACTATGGAGTAAAGTGTTAAGGTTTCAAACAAAAGGATTTCAACAAATAATGGTTGGATATAACTCTCCACCCCTTTACCCTTACCCTCATATAAACCTGTTTTCACGCATTTTGTCAAGAGAATAGACCTAGATCAGACCGCTCCTAGAGGAACCGTCTGATCAGGGTCTACTCACTTTGCTAATAGAATTTTATAGATCTGTTTATTTGCTTTCCTAAAATGTCTACAATGCTCCACCTTCCATAATTCATTATAACTATTTTGTCCATGAATATTCAGTAGGTACATGTACATTTGTATTTAAATTTGGAACACATATAGAACAGGGAAAGGGTTAATACGCGCGTGGGGTCGACCGAGTGCTCCTGATATCTATAATCTCTGCGCTACGCATTTTCTGAAAATCAGATTGTGAAAACAATTGCTGCTGATATTTTGTATCTATTTCTTTTTTCTCGAGCATTTACAGTCTGGTAATCGTTAAAATCTGACTATAAATTGTAGTTTTAGCAGAAAGAAACCGTTTCAGTCTCGGGTTTTGGGTGAAGGCTATCTATATACGTATGCTATCTAATTTCATTTTGAATTCTGGATCTGACAGTATATTCAATATGTGTTTCTTCAGTTGAAAAAAAAATGCACATGTGTATTTATATATACATGTAAGCTTTTGTAGATATCTTATCTAAATAATTTATACCTAAATCGATTAAACGACTGCCAGTCATAAAGGTAGTGTCCGCGGTGATGCCCCGCAATCCACACTGATATCAGCACGGACAGCGATGGCTCGGCGGCGGTAATATCCCGTAGGGTAAATTTCGGTCCGCGGTGGACACAGAATTTGTCCGCGGTGATCCATAAAAATTCTCCGTGCTGGAAACCAGCTCTCAAATAATTTTGTCCGCGCTGGTAAAACGGAAAACAAAAGATCCGCGTGGCTTGTACTGTAGTAGTAGTAGTAGTAGTAGTAGTAGTAGTAGTAGTAGTAGTAGTAGCAGTAGTATTAGTAGTAGTCGTATTATTATTGTTATTATTAGTAGTAGTAGTAGCAGTAGTAGAAGTAGTACATGTAGTAGTAGCAGTAGTAGTAGTAGTAGTAGTAGTAGTAGTAGTAGTAGTAGTAGTAGTAGTAGTAGTAGTAGTAGTAGTAGTAGTATCGGTAAGGTTTGACCCGGCACTCATCACTTTCCGTCAATTTTCGTGATTTTCCGTTGACATGCTTAGCACCATTCTACTACGCAAGCTTAACAGTATTGATACTGTCGCAAAAGCCCAGAGGATAGTGTCGCTGACTCTGAGAATAGAGGTTGTGGTTTCGAATCTAGGTAAAATTCAATTAAACTAAGGCAACATATTTTCGGAAATATATATATATTTATTGTATGTTTTTGTTTTATTGTTCATTTGTTATCATTGTTTATTTCATTTTTTCAATTCTTTGCAAAGAGTGCTTCCTAAGAGCGGTTTGCGTGACGTGTACCATATATTGCCTAAACACAACTGTTTGATTATATCACGCATACGCTGTTAAAATACTTTGTCTAAGATAAAAGTACAAAAATGAGTCATGCAGGAAATACCACATACAGAACAAACACTCGCCCGAACAGCAACACAAGGAAACAGCAAATATACATGGGTAGAAAAAACAACAAGAGACGCACAAAGACAAAACAAACATACAATAGGAGGAAGATGGAAGTACCGCCTTGGAACGGTCAGTGACAAAAGTCACCGGGGGTTTAAACCGGTTTATGGGCGCCCAACCTCACCCTTATTCCATCCCCATCCTAAAAGACAAACAGTGTAAATAAACGTATCCCCTCTCCGACTAATCTACAACAACCGCGACAGCAAATACAGTGGTAAAGTGCATGTATAACAAAAAAACATTTAATTGAACATACTGTATCCACCTATCGCTAGTGTACTCAATGATTGAGCTGCAAACAGAGTAACTGTAGAAAAGTAATAAAGGGTACGACAAAAATGAAAAAGTCCACTGTACAAAATCCACACACAATGGCTTTTTTCGTGTCTTGCATGCGTCCACCTGCCCAAAAGAATTTTAAAAATGTCATATCTTAAAAACACATGTATGTAAAAAAAAAAACACTATACGAAGGGTCTCGAACCCGCGACACTAATATGGTCATTGCTGTTATCACGAAGTAATTACAGACGGAGTGGCATCGAACTATAAACCGATACAATTTACTGAAACACTTGTCGTCGCTTACCTGTACATCGTTATCGCTAAAATAATCGATATCGAGCTCTCGGTTACTGATTTTATAGTGAGGCGATCGCGAATTTTTAATAAAAAAATGTCACCCATATCTGCGTAAGTTTCTCTACATTCATTATATATCGTCGGATTTTTATATAAATGGTTTTGTTAGACAGCTTAGACATTCATCTTCATTTTATGGAATTGTCAGTTCTCAATATGCGTGTGGCAATATTTTGTAACGAGTTAAAATGTTGCGAAATGAAGCTGAATGATAGACGAGTGCAAAATACAGAACACACACACACGAACAAGAAACCACTAATTAATCATGAAAAGATCCTATAATCTTTAGATTTTTTGGAATTGATGTTAGAATATATCAAATATAGTATAAAAATCCTATTTGGTTTTTTTAATCACCAGCTGTTGCACCAAGCAGTTTGCGTGAATGTGACAGAAACGAATCGCCATTCATGAGAAAAATAACCTGGAAAACTTACAGGAATCTGAAAAATAATATTCACCATGTAATAGTTTAAAAATTTAGTGTCAGGATGACCTTGAAATGATCAAATTAGAAACCCTACGTAAACCATAAGCACAACTGGAAAACACGGTTCCTTTTTCATGTCACCTGTTAACCTACACGTGCGTTTGTGTTCAACAGTCATGGCCAGTTTATAGTTATAATAAAATATGGAAGGCGCAGCATTGTAGCTATTTAAGAAAGTAAACAAACAGTGAGACATTCCATTAGCAAACAGAGCAGGCCCTACGCATTGATGAGAATGAAAAGGTTAAAATCCTTCATCTGTTCTATGCTGCCAAAATTCAAAACCTATCGAATATGCATGTACAAAATAGTTGTAATGAAAAACGGAACGTGACACATTGAAGGGATTTTATAAACTAACAAAACATGATTATATTTATTGCTAAAACAACACTTGGAAGTTTTGGTCATGGCAGAAACTGTAGAACCATATATATATATATATATATCATAAGCAAACAGAGCAGACCCTGATCAGACTGCTCTTTTAGGAGCCGTCTGATCTGGGTCTACTCTGTTTGCAAAGGCGTATTTATGGAGTAAAGGGTTTTTTTATTCAAAAGGAGCAGGGTATAATGTACATGCAAATCATTCATGGTTAGTGTTAGTAAAGGTTAGTGAGGGATAAATGAAACATGAGACCCAATAGTTTCAATACATGTATTGTTATTCACAAAGTAAACAAATCCTTATTTATTCATTTGCATAAATATTATAAATATTTGGAGAAAGACAGAGCTCTAGATAACTGCGTATATCTTCTCCTCTAAACCTTATCTTGTGAGTACTCATTAGAATTAGAATTGGCCCGTCATGGTGATTCTAATGAGAACTCATGAGACGGGGTGGGAAAACAATTCAACTTTTTACCTCTCAACCATATGGTTGCTGCCTAGAACTCTGTAAAGACAAAAAATGATTATGAACACAGGTGAATTAGGTTAAATCATGCAGTGATTTTTTCTCTCCATTTATTCAAAGTTAAGAATCATGTAAAAGTACAGGTGACAAGGTCTGATGAGCTGTATATCAAACTTCAGAAATGTTGATACAAACATTTAATAAAACTTCAACTATGATGAAAAAATGGAGAGGTGCTGGGAGATAAACCGAATTGTACTCACAAATGAGTTAATGTATGTTTGTATACAGGTATTCCCAGCAGAAACATAGAGACTAGTTAATCCATATTTACACCATGCACAGAACATAAAAAGTGCATCGACACTAACAAATTTCAGACACTTTGCAAATGATGACACTGTTTAACCCTTTCCTTTCTGCTTGCAAAATAGCGAAATGGTAAAGGTTATATCACCAAATTAGAAACATACAGACTTCTTCCATTTATCATATGAACATTGTCAATATCAGGCAACAAGATATGCCGACGTGTATTTCCTGGATATGGAGCTAATGCCTGACTACCACCTATATATTCAGACTTTCGTCGTCTAACAGAAAGAATGTGGGTGACAACAATTCTGCCAGGACAGTGTCCGATTCCGGTGTGTCTGAAACAAGAAACAAAATTATTTAAGAAAATATGTCTTACAGCACTACAAACGGTATACCCCCAGATCACTGTATCCGAAAGGCATATCCAGATCAACATTGTTTTTCAAGCTGGGAAATAGTCAAATTTTGAAGACTGATCAGGTCTTACACCTTAGAAGAAGGCTGATCTGGGTATATGGAGTACCATACCCTTTTAACCCTTTCCCTATTCTATGTTTATTCCAAATTTCAATTCCTACTGAATATTCAAGGACAAAACAGTTATAACCGGTGGAACATGGTAGCCATTTTTAAAAATTTAAAGAAACAGATCTTTCAAATTCCATAAGCAAACAGAACAGACCCTGATCAGACAACTCCTATAGGAGCCGTCTGACCTGGGTCTACTCCATTTGCAAATGCGTAAAAACAGGTTTATATGAGGCTTAAAGGAATGCCCATATAAATTTCAAGCTGAACTTTTCGGAACTGGGACTTTCTTTATTTGTTGGACACACCTGATATGTCGAATACTTTAGATCAACAGCATTTAAAATTTTAATTCTCGTTCTATTTTAAGAAGATCTAGATATTAATTAAGATATACCGGTTGGGGTCATTTATGTGTTGTAAAATGGATGTACAGTATCGTAGCAGATCCAGTAAAAGTGTTTTAGGATAGATCTAGATCATATAAATCTAAACTATCTTTAGAACTAGAATTCAACATTATCTATTTTTTTTAAATTGATCTCAATCGTTGGGGTTTAATTATGCCTAACTATAGATCTATTTAGTCAGAATAGTTTTTTTCTATTTTTTGGAAAAATAACAAATCAGAACTTTAGATAATTGGCACATTGTTTGGTATTTGTCTCATTTGAAAGCTTTCCTGTTGCGTAATAATTAATTGCTTTGTTGATAAGGAAGTGTGTGATAGATGGCAGTTTGCGATCACTGACCCTTGTCCCCTGCTGATAACATAGGGTACTGACCATCTGACACATTTGATCGTTTCCTAGGTCTATTCTGCAAATTAGCAGTATTTAGGCTATGTTGGTAATGTAATAATATAATCTCAAAATGTCTAAACAATTTATTTTCATGCAATCTAATTTGTTACTTTGTATTGTTAAACTCTTTGAACGCAGGAATCAAGAGTACTGACATTTAAAACACTGTAGACCCAGACGGTGTGCGGTAAAAAATGACACAATAGCTAAAAAACAACCCTCTGATCAGAGTCTTCACTGTTTATTAAGCAAAATAATCTAGCAAATATAAGTCTTATAATTATAATGAATAAAATCTACAGTTAAACAATGATGGACCATTCCAACATTCACAAATTAACAGAATAGAACACCTTTGCTATTCATATCAGATTGCTCAAAAAGAGACTGTTTGATCAGGGGGTCTGCTCTGTTTACTGACCACAGACTATTTAGGTTCCTTTTCCACACTTACTAACTGAAAATAATTACTCATTTGTCACAAACAATGTATAAATTCTATGGTATTTGTTTTTAAAACCACTTTAAAGTTTGACTGTACATCGCTCTTTTTCAATCCACGATTATATGAGTATCGTCCAATTAATCGTTAAAAAAAATATACCATGCATTAATTCAACATATTTGCATTTCATCACAACTCACGTTGAATGAAAATAATATACGAGAAGTAAGCCTTAGTGTTTCCCGATTCCACGGTATTAGGAAAGCGATCCTCAGTGAAATGGCAATATAGCTAAAAATCGTCATTTGTACAGCTAAGTTTACACGTAATCTCTACACAAATTTCGATTAAATATGGACCATGCATTAGTTCATAGTCTTCAGAAGCACTGGACTAAGTATAAGCAACCACATATTTCAATAAACTTACTTTTATTATCAAACCATATGAAAGCTAAACTAATTTTTCGACCATTGCCGCCATTTTGTCAACAGTTCAGACGAACTGAAAATAACAGGTTCATTTCCGCCTCCAAAAAAAACATCAACTAAAATATTTTGCACCATAAACAAGGACCCATGAAAGAAAGTATTACTTACCAAACACTTTCACACAAAAAATCTATCGATTCGAGACTTCAATACAGGTGAAATCGTCTTAAATTTGCGAGCAATTTCACGCTTTTCCTCAATGGCGTCCTTCGTCAACAATAAGATGCTGCGCTCTGATTGGTTGATTAATTTTGAACGACAGCATTTTTGACCACATCGACTCGATGCCACTCCGTCTGTAATTACTTCGTGCTGTTATTAAACCACTGGGCTGCCAACGCTTGTATATCGGAAAGATAAAAACAGCTTATGGAAAAGGCGGAATATTCATACAGAGCCAGGTCAAACCTTATCGACAATAGTAGTAGTAGTAAAGGTAGTAGTAGTAATACGAGTAGTAGTAGTAGTTGTAATAGTAATGGAAGTAGTCGAAGTTTCAGTATTATGACAATTAGACTACTAATAGTAAAAGAAGTAGTAGAAATGGAAGCAGTATTATTTTTAGTATAAGTAGTAGTAGTAGAGGTAAATGTAGTATTAGTAATAGCAGTTGTAGCAGTATCAGTAAACATAGTAGTAATATAGGTAGTAATAGTAGTAGCAGTCGTCGTCTTAGTCGTAGTAAAGGTTGTAGTACTAACAGAAGTAGTCGTAGTTATTTTAGTATAAGTATTAGTAGTTGCAGTAGTACATGTACTTATTGTAGCAGTAGTAGTAGTAGAAGTAGTAGTAGTACATGTGTAGTAGTAGTAGTAGTAGTACTAGTAGTAGTAGTAGTAGTAGTAGTAGTAGTAGAATCGTAGTAGTGGTGGTGGTGATGGTAGAAGTAGCAGAAGTAGTAGTAGAAGTATTAGTAGTATTAGTAGTAGTAGTGGCGGTGGTAGGAAGTGTTACCAGTAGTAGTAGTAGTAGTAGTAGTAGTAGTAGTAGTAGCAGTGGTGGTAGAAGTAGGTAAAGGTGAGGTTTACAGTCTGTAACTACATACAATGTACATATTCTCCCGACTTCACAATTTACCCCCTGATCCCTGGGTTATAAGTCTGCCATTAACACTCGGCGCCTAAGGCACCCATGACACACTGGCTTATTTCCTTCACAGGTACCCATTTATACACCTGGGCAGAGAGGGGCAAACGTCGGATGCATTTTTTTGCTCAGGAAAATTCTGATAGTTCTATAACAGGATTTGAACCGGGGACCTTTCGATCCCAAGTCTAACGTCCTACTACTGGACCACAACTCCCAGTATTAGTAGTAGTAGGAGAAGCAACAGCAGTAGCAGTGGTAATAGTAGTAGTAGTAGCAGTAGTAGGGTGTTGTTGTTCTTTTAAAGTAGCAATAGTAGTAGGAGAAATAATGGTAATAGTAGTAGTAATAGTAATAGTAATGGCAGTAGCAAAACTTGTTGGCACATTTCATTTAAGCTGTGTGCCGTATCCAAATGCCATACAGATAAATAACTATTTTCACCCTACATGTTTAACCCTTTATCTGATATTTCACGCTTTGCAAACGGAGAAGACCCAGACTAGACGACTCGTGTATGAGCTTCCACAGTATAGATCTCATTCTACAGCATGTCATGGTACACCAAAAGACACCAAATGTCCATAAACCATTATAAAACCTCAGCTAATGAATTTTCATAATTTAATGAATTTTATTGCAACATGTTTGTAACACGCATTCTGATTGGTCCGCGTGATAAAATTTGAAGCATATAAACCACCGATATACTGTCAGAAAAATGAATATACTGTCGGAAACCGAATCACTAGAAATACTACAAAATATTCAGATGCGCATTAATAGTTAAATTGAATGAATGGGTCTGAATGAACGAAGACCTTGGCTGAATGAAATGTCAAATGTTTTTTCAACACACTTTATGGTTGTAGTCAATGTGAGTTTGGCGATTCTACTCAAATATCTATCGCAATGTCCCACAAGTTGATCCAGAGTCCATTTATTTCACATATAGATCTAGTTCACTGCCCTTGAACAAACGTTCCTGTTCCTCTAGTCTGTTTTGAGGTGTATGTGGCACCTGCACCCTGTAAATATAAAATATAAGAGTTGAGGTATATAATTATGTAGCTGTGAGATTTATATCCATGCTAAAACTAGTTAAGAATGACCTGACAACACTTGACATTACCAACCGATCACAGAAAATGATCTGAAAACGCTAAAAAACTCAGGTTTTCTCTCTGCCATAAATCACATATCTTTCCAAAGAAATGTGTGGTTTGACATAACCTTGATATTTGCTCTTCGTGGTTTACATAGAAAACCTAATATCTCTGGCAAAAGTATAATTTATGAGTCATACAGGAAACACCACATACAGAACACACAACCATCTTTTGTTTTTCCATGACGAGGCTGGTGTTTAATGTTGTCAGCTGGCGTACCATCAAGAACACACCAAAACTCCCAAAGGCGACACTATCAAGAACAACGATTCAAACATTAATACAATAAGGTACAGTTTTCAAGAAGAAGCATGTCCTGTAAATCTCTGAAAACATACCTGATAAAACTGTACCCGGGATCAAACCATTTCGTTCAGTAACCCAAACGTTCAGTCGATTATGAAGAGCCATATACACATTCAGACCTGTTTGGTGATCGTGTGCTGAACGAAATGATGAAAACAATTTCTACTAAGGATGGTTTCGTCAAAAGTTTACACAAATCACTGTGTTTGGGAGATCTCAATCAGTTGTTGGCCTATGCTGGTGTCAAAACCAGGGAAATAATGAAAAAGTCCGATCATCAGAATGAAGCCAGTGTCGGAAAATATAATACCGATTGGTCCGACAATTAGACGCGGCAGTACTCTACAATTATTCAAGGGCAGTCCAATACTTATAATTCGCCCCACCAACTTTAGACAACTGGATGACTCTTTGCAATTTCCAAACATGCCTGTAGATTGTTGCTCCTATTTTCCATTTGCACGTCAACTTGGCCTATCATTATTCTCATCAAATACACCAATCAGCCAAAGTATCTTGAATATGCCGCAAGTTCCACCTTGCTAACATTTTAAAATAAATAATTCCCTTGTCCATGCACAATTATTATGGAATTTTATTATATTTAGTTACACAGCAGCAATGTCGAGGTCAAATTCGATTCATCTTCGGTAGCTTTTAAAGGAACCAACCGTCAGAAATTCAAAAGGACCATGCCTTATCAAAGTATCAAGTGAAAACACCAGTTCTTGGTATAATAAATATAAGCACAATTGCTGGGTTCCGAGAAAACTATTTTCTATATGCGTAATGCAGAGAAATGCGATGTTTCGTGCCGCAATGTTATGGCGACAGAGAGAAAATATCAAAGGACTTAAAGTATTGTTTGTTTTTTACCATCTGGATCTATGGTTTCATTATAATAGGGATAACCGTTGCGTATTAGAAGATTTGCAGCAGTATATCGGTGGTTTATATGTCGCAAATAATCCTTTTACATGCTCCTATTGGCTGACTCAAATTAGTATCCCAGTGGGGTCAGTAGATTCAGTACACATGCACTGTACTTCACAAATACAGCGTCGATGTGGAAAATATAATTCTAGTATGAAGTGACTGTATTTGTTGATGTTGCATGATAAATATAGTATTCGGCCAATAAGGCTTGGATCAGCATGTGTCTTTTTTGAGAACATTTGAACAAGTCTTATTCCAGGGGCATATATTTCAAGCGGTTGAATAATCATTAGTGGATACTATATGAAAAACATTCTCATTATCTGTATTACAACATAAGCAGATTATGCATTGAAATTTGCCTAATTTTGATAGCGATAGAACTCAACAAAAAGTGAGAATGAGATAAAGAGAGATAATTATATTTCTTTCATGTACGCCGACAGCAAAGGCTTAGTATTCTATAAAGATTACCTCTTAAATCCTGAAACGGAACGAGGACGACAATTATACTCTTGTTTTTGTCGCACCAATGTTTGCTTTTCTACAGTAATTCTGTTTACAGCTCAATAATTGAGTACACTAGCGATAAGTGGATCCAGTTTGTTTCACTTAAATATGTTTTCGTTTTACGTGCAATTTACCACTGTATTTGCCAGCGCAATTGTTGTAGATTAATCGGAGATGGGATACGTTTATTTACAATGTTTGTCTTTTAGGTAGGGATGGAATAAGTGTGAGGTTGGGCAACCCTAAATCGGTTTAAAAGTACATATATGAGTGATGCAGGAAACACCGCATACAAAACACACCATCCTCCAAACAACACCACAACGACAAACAGCAAATGTACATGTATATAAAAGAGACGCACGGACATAACAAACAAACAAGAGGGGAAGAAGGAAGTACCGCTCTGGAACGGTCAGTGACAAATGTCACGGGGGGGGGGGGGGATTAACCGATTTAAGGGCACCCAACCTCACACGTATTCCAGGCTTTTATAACATCTTCTTGTGACCGTGAAATCAAACGTAACATGAAATCTCTCTCATAGCAGTACAAAAGCAAATCGGCGACCAGTAGTGCACAGTTCGTACTCATAAGAATACCAATCACCTGACAGTATATTTCATTCCATTACGCACAAATATGTTATTCAGAAAAAAGGTAAGTGATTCATTCGCAAACTATTGAGTAAGTTCAAATGGTGTAATATTTCATTTGCTTTTCAAAAGTCTTATCACAATATAAAACAAATTGTAAAGAATCTTATCAGACTCGACATGCAAATATCACTAATCCGGATATTCATAAAACCTGTTGCACTTGTGACTGTTTCCGTCAAATTCAAAATCGTTAGTCTGACCGGGCTTCTAAGTTCCGAAATAAAAGAACATTCAAAGCACTGTAAGGTGGATGCGTGCAATCGTGAGTTGGATATTTCAACTGTTTAATCTCTAAATAATAAATCTCTTCAAAATATGTTGTCGGATACAATTCCAATGCCAATTGCTTTCCACATTTTCATGACAAAACTGTATGGATCCTGATGAGATGCCGGGTTTACAGATGGGTCCAAAATGTATGTTATACAACGATCACCAGAACTATGCCGTCTGAATTATGATTAAGCCGTCCAATGCCGAATAGTCCATTATCATTGGATCTTGTTAATTTGATCCTTCATGTGGTTTCGAACTCCTAGCAAAATCGGATTTTATGCAAGCGGCACCCATGGGTACAAAAGAAAAATTGTTGGCATAAACTATATTCCGTTGATTTCACCGTTATTTCAAAGAACAATGCGGAAAAAGCAATTAAGTATGATGTTAGCTATAATATAAACATACCTTGATAATTTATTCCGTAAAAACACATTTCCACCCAAAATTCGCAACAAATCGATCAATTTTGTATTGACAGACATGATGTTTCAGAATTTTTAAAACGCTGTTAACCGGAAGTGACGTCGGAAGAAATTTCTGCTTTATAGTCCGTTTCATAATTGTAGGTGCATTTGATTTTACTTACCCCCATAACATTGCTAATTGACTAATTAGGGTTCCTTAGAGAGCAAGGAATCATTCTGTTTGTGCTACCTCCTCACAGTTTACATCTGCTGTTGTTAGATGTAACTGTGTTTCGGCCATTCAAAAAACACTATAATGCAGACTGCTCAAAATACCTATTCGAACACATGGGACGAGTAATAACAAAATATGAGATCTGCTCTTTTGCATCTAATGCCTATTCAGTCCGCTGAACATACAGTCTCCCTTTAAAGAAACTGGAATATTCCCGTTTGACAAGTTTTGATTGATGGTGAAAACATGTTTCCATGTGAAAGTTTCAAGGAAGAGAAGCAAAATGAAAAGCTGAAGGCTATAAACGCTGGCCCTGAAGCTGTAGAAAAAAAAATAATGGAGAGAAAAGACAATCTCAAGAACAACACAGCAAAATATGAACAGCAAAGCTGATTAATACTCAATGCTTCTGGACAAGAAATAACCAGTGACAAGTTCTACTCAGAGTTTTCAGAGCATCATTCCAATAAATAAACTAAACCCAATAAAGCAAAGAAATTTTCAGCAAATAACAACAATAAACAAACTGTTAACAATCCCAAACCATCCACCAGTGGCATACAAGTTAATAAGGTGAAAAACAGCAATGGAAACGAAGACAGTTTCACTGTAAGTGTTCTTGATGACAATGAAAAATGATGTGTATGTGGCTGCCTCGCACCTCAAGATCTGAAACAGTGTCAATATTTGAAAATAGTTCCATGGCAATCACGCCGGCCTCTTTGCATGTACGCCGACAATAAATGTTTAGTGCTCTATGACGGCGACCTCTTAAATCCAGAAACGGAAGGAGGACGTCAGATATCTGTACTATTTCGTTTTTATCGTACCCTTTATTACTTTTCTACAGTTACTCTGTTTGCAGCTCAATCATTGAGTACACTAGCGATAGGTGGATACAGTTTGTTCACTTAAATGTTTTCGTTATGCATGCACTTTACCACTGTATTCGCCATCTCGGTTGTTGTAGAATAGTCGGAGAGGGAATGTGTTTATTTACACGGTTTGTCTTTTAGGGTGGGGATGGAATAAGTGTGAGGTTGGCCGCCCATAAACCGGTTTAACCCCCAGTGACTTTTGTCACTGACCGTTTCAAGGCGGTACTTCTATCTCCCCCCTATTGTATGTTTGTTTTGTCTTTGTGCGTGTCTGGATGTTTTTATAGTTATGTACATTTGCTGTTTCCTTGTGTTGCTGTTCGGGTGACTGTTTGTTGTGTATGTGATGTTTCCTGCATGACTCATTTTTGTACTTTCAATGTGACAAATGTGGACATTGGGTGCATCTTTCCTTCTGTACTGGAGAACAATTTGTGAGAATGCAGTGTGCATTTCTATGTCCACATTACAAATAGATATAAATGGAAACGTAGTAAAGTCAGGCAGACAAAAGTACAAAAATGAGTCATGCAGGAAACACCACATACAGAACAAACACTCGCCCGAACAGCAACCCAAGGAAAAAGCAAATGTAAATAAGTAGAAAAAACAACAAGAGACGCACAAAGACAAAACAAACATACAATGTAGAAAAGTAATAAAGGGTACGACAAAAATGAATTAGTACAGATATCCGACGTTCTCCTTCCATTTCTGGATTTAAGAGGTCGCATTCATAGAGTACTAAACCTTTCTTGTCGGCGTACATGCAAAGAGGCCAGCGTGATTGCCAACTGTAAAAGGGTTCACAACCAAACATGCAGTATGTTGTAATACTACAGGATCATATCCCTTTTTAATGAATTGTTTAACACATTTGATGAACAAAGTGAGAAAATGGGTATGTCCAATAATTTTACGAAGTTTGTAAATCACATCACCATAAAATTCAGGATGTGAAATACCATGTCGTAGAAGCACCTTGAGAATACATTGGTACTTGCCAAAAAGCGAGATATTTCGATAGTAAAATTTAGAGAAAGTTTTTCTTAGTTTATGGTATCTATATCCTTGCTTAAGCAGCTTTTCAGTTAAAATGAGATTTCGACTGTTAAAATCGTCAATAGATGAACAAGCTCTAGCAAAACGAATAAGTTGAGATATATAAACCCCGTAAGATGGAGCACGGGGAACATCCCAGTCAAGATGAGGAAAATTTACAATATTAAAATCAAAATCATCTCTTTTGTCATATATTTTAGAAGAAATAATTCCATTATTAATTTTAAGATCTAGATCAAGAAACGCTGCATAATTACCGGACGGGTTAGCTTTATTCAATTTGAGTTCTGTAGGAATCAGAGCATCAAACAAAGGGATATCTAAGTTAAAAATATCATCCAAATATCGACAAGTTTCATTGAAGGCTTTTATAACATCTTCTTGTGATTGAGGATTCAAACGCAACATGAAATCTCTCTCATAGCAGTACAAAAACAAATCTGCGACAAGTGGTGCACAATTCGTACCCATAGGAATACCAATTACCTGACGGTATATAGCATTCCCATAACGTACAAATATGCTATCCAAAAGAAAGGTAAGTGCTTCACAAACTTCTAAGCAAGTCCAATTGGTGTAATATTTCATTTCCACGTCAGTAAAGAAAGCTTTTTTCAGCACTACATGCCAATAATGATGTTTTTCCCGTGCAAATACTTTCTGGATTAAGTTAGTAAGCTTATCCTTAATTAAAATATGAGGAAGAGTTGTGTACAGAGTAGAAAAATCGTACGTGCTTACAGTGGATGCAAGATACCTTTTGTACTTAAGTTTCTTTAAGACTTCTGAAGAGTTCTTAATAGACCAAAAGAGATTTATTCCAGAATTTTCATAAGTCTTATCACAGTAGAATTTTACATGTTCCTTCACCTTCGTTAAACAAGAAGTCAAAAGTATAGACAATTTAGTAGTTGTACATGAACTAGAATTGGCAATGAAACGCGCTTTATATGGTTTTTTATGTAGTTTTGGTAACCAATACATTGTAGGAAGTTTATGTTGTGTAATTTTAATATCGGTTCCAAATTGTTCACACTTTTTGACATGGTCTGAAATGATGGTCTTTTCGTCAGTGGTAACTGAAATGTATGACTTGGTATTAATAATTTCCTGCTTCAAGACATCGATATAATGTAATCGTCAAATAATAATCACATTATTCGATGCCTTGTCAGCAGGAACAAAAACGTATTTTGAATGGAAATCCTGTAAACCCTTTTTAAGATGTCTAAAAGAAGTTCTAGGTTTAGGTGGAAGAAGGTGTTTATTAGAGCTGTAAAAGGAAATGCGTTTATCAATTATATCAAAAATTAGTTTTTTCCAACAAGAAAGAGCATTAGACTCAACATGTTCTCTTCGACACCATTTAATACTAAATTTTGTAAAGCCTCCGCAATCTGAAATCGACAAGAGTTAAAATCTATCAAGGATGGTATTCTATATTTGGGACCTTTTTTCAAAAGAGATCGTAGACGTTTATCTTTAATTATCTCAAAATAACCAGTAATCACATGACCAGCCGGAGAATAGCAAAATTTTGAGGTGGCGCAATCTCAATTGTCAGGAATATTATCATTAATATTTAGGTCGGCCACAATTTTATTATAGTTGAAAATTGTATTTCTGATGGGTTTGTTATATTTGTAGCAGATGATAGGTGGTTCTGTATTTTTAAAGTATTTAGGAACAGTGTCAATTACATTTTTGTCTCTAAAAATACTTTGGAGGTCAATAAATTCAATACCTTTATTAATAAA
>OY755252.1:36129941-36157909 GCA_963576725.1 Azorinus chamasolen | reverse complement strand
CCAGTCCCTCATTAAAACATACTGGAGCTTGATTTAACTCTTTACCTCGTGAATATTCATGTAAGAAATAATTATTAGCTGATTTCTTTATGCCTGTATCACTATAGTATTTCATCTCTGGGTCTGTGCAAGATTCGAAAATTCGGATGGGCTAATTTTGTGCATCAGAAACTAATGTGTGCGTTATCAAAAAGGGGAGAGCTCAGGGAATGCGGGCGTTCCATGAATATAAATCAAACTGGACCTACAAAAAGAAAGAGATAAAGAAAGAGATTAAGAAAGGAATTAAGAAAGGGGGCTGGGCGTTGCGTTGCGCCCATCGTTGACATATATGGGAAGGTATAACACACGCTGTACATTTTAGATATGACATCTGGGCGAGACGTTGGGTATTTTTCCATCAAGGCTGAATTGTAGACTATGGATAATTTTATCTGTTTATTAACCCTTCCTATGTGTGTTTCAAATTTCAATACCTACTAGATATGCATGGACAAAATATTTATAATGAAATATGGAAGGTGGAATAGTGTAGGTATTTTAGAAACTAAAACAACATATCTATCAGCTTCTATTAGCAAACAGAGCAGACCCTGATCAGACGACTCCTATAGGAGCCGTCTGATCTGGATCTACTCTGTTTGCAAATGCGTGAAAACACATATATATAAGGGAAAGGGTTAAGCAAAATGCTCGCTAAATGAAGTCTTCTAATTCAATTTTCGAATATGTTTTTCTTATTCAGTGTGGCAAACGCTTTGAATGTCAATGAAACTCGGATTGCAGAGGTAATAACTGGTTCTCCTAAGGTCGTCCAAAGAGGATTGCAAAGCAAATCACGACCAAGGGACTCATTCGATTAATTGAAAGATAATTAACTCTATACCTCATGAATATTCATGTAACAAATACTGAGTGTGTGAAATTTGTTATTTGCTGTATAGTGGCATCGTGAACAAGGGAGTGTTTGACCAAGACAGAAACTAGAATCAGATACTACTCCATAAGTAAGAAGTGCAGACCCTGACCAGAATGCTCTTGTATAGGATCAGCATCTGCCCTATTCGCTTATGTAATAATTCTACAGTATTCGATATTACCGTGGTCATTTGTTGTATAAAAAGACGGCTGATAAATATTCATGATTTCTAGCATGAATATCCATGAGGTAAAGCGCTATATATACACACAAACAGGTCAAGGACACCTTAACTCTTTATCTCATGAATATTCATGCATTATAATGACATCATGAATATTTATTGCTGGACTTTTATAACGGTATACAGTAGAACCTATCTTAAGCGGTCGCCAAAAAAAGAGGACTAATTATGGACATGTAAGGCAAGCGGTAGCTTAATGCAGGACAAACGTAATACAGAAAGCTCCTATAGGAGCTTTCTGTATTACGTTTGCCCTGCATTGAGCAAAATCTGGTTTTTATAGCTCCTATGTTCAAAACAGTGAATGGCCGCTTAAGACAGGTACTACTGTTTTTACACAGGATTGTTTGTCCTATGCAGAAACTGTACAAGCAGATCTACCTGAGTTCATTAACAGAGCAAACCCTGGACATACGACTGTATACAATATAGCAGTCTAATCTGGGTCAGCGTATAGTATACAAGGGCGTGAAATGCATTTCTACCAGGTAACCCTTCGCCTTGTCACGCATTTGCAAAAAGATTTACATGTAGGTCACTTTTTCTGAAGTAAAGTCCTAAGTAGTGTCGCTGTTGAAAGGTGGAAATAGATAACGTTTATAACTTGCCGGTGAATCTGCCTTAATCCAATAATCCTAAAGCCTATGTCATTAATCTTTTCGTAGACTGTGTTTATCGGTCGTTTATAGTAACATACCAGGTGGTAACACTCCCATTTTTAGCAGCGTAACTGGAAAAGGGGCGAGTGGAGGTGCCAATACTAAGTAGTCAGGTATTTTAAAACCTTGGAAACATGTCACACGTAAAAATACGTATAAGACATTTAAAAGTGTAGATTCTACCATAGCTAAAACTACTGTGTTCATATGCCTCTATAAAAAAAAGATCAATGACTATTCATGAAGTAATTATTTGTTTGAGTAAATATTAATGAGGTAAAAGGTTGACCTAAATAACCCAGATATCTAGGTGGACTTGTCCAAGTGGTTATATAAATAACCCATATATCTAGGTGGACTTGTCCAAGTGGTTATATAAATAACCCAGATATCTAGGTGGACTTGTCCAAGTGGTTATATAAATAACCCATATATCTAGGTGGACTTGTCCAAGTGGTTATATAAATAACCCATATATCTAGGTGGACTTGTCCAAGTGGTTATATAAATAACCCATATATCTAGGTGGACTTGTCCAAGTGGTTATATAAATAACCCAGATATCTAGGTGGACTTGTCCAAGTGGTTATATTGAGTAAATAAATAGGACAATACTGCCAATACTAAGAACGTATTTAACACACTATACAGACCCTGGTCAGAGGGACCCTCTACACCATATACCTATGTATCTCTATTAACCCATTCCCTCCTACCTCCGTCTTTTGACATCTCTGTAAAAGTCATGTTTTGAAACCATTGTGATAAATAGAGCATTTGCTCCATAGGAGCAAATGCTCTTTTTATCACAATGGTTTCAAAACTACACAAATCTAAAATGTTCCTGTTCTCTAGTAATTGCTCCTTTTTGGTATATTTATTCAAAAGGGATGGGTCTAAAAATAGTATAGGAGGGAATTTTAGGCACAAATAAGTAAATATCATTTTTAACCTTTGAATGCTGACTTTTCAATGTAGAATAATCTATCACCGTTTAACGACCTAGTCCAATTAGTATGAAGGGTATAATTGTGAGAGGATTTCGAATGATAAACAGTGCGGACACTGATCAGAAAGCGCCTAGAGGAGCCGGCTGATCTGGGTCTACGCTGTTTGCAAATGTATATACATGTACATTCGTTTTCTATATTTAGTCATCCAACCCTTCCCTTCATATAAACGTATTTTCACGCACCGGCAAACAGAGTAGACCCAGATCAGACGGCTCCCAAAAAGCCGTCTAATCAGGGACCGCTCTGCTCTGTTTGATTATGGAATTTGATAGATCTGTTTCTTTAGTATTCCACCTTCCGTATTTCAGTATTTATAGCCATTTTGTACATGAATATTCAGTAGGTGTTGAAACTTGGAATAAACATAGAACAGGGAAAGGGTTAAGCCTTGCAACTCCATAGATGCGGCATGGGCAAAATAGTCTAGACCGAGATTAGAGGGTTCCTGGAGGACCACTCTGATTAGAGTCCATACTGTTTGCTGATCACACGGATGTCAATGGTCTGTTCTGTTCTGTTCTGTTCCGACATATCGTGACCAAACTTAGCGTACAGGTAGTTGGCATGGACGAAAGTATTTTGGGAGAATTTTTGAATGATGGTCAAGGTCATTTTCAATGTTGGTGAAAATGAAATGGGAAGAGTTCACAGCGTTGTTGAGGAAGACGTGTTGTGATAAAACTTGATTGTATACAGCTTACAAGGAGATAAAACTTGGTCACAGACAGCTTACATCCAGACAAAAGTTGGAATTCCATTTGGAGGTTCAATGTTATATTCAATAGTAATGTTGCTAGTACTTTTCAAACGGTTTCCAGACTAACTTTAGCAAGGTATGTCCTATTCAAACCAAATGTGGTGAGTATGTGGTTCACTTTGAGACAAAGGATGGTTTTCTGGGATCAAGGTTAATGTCATTTTTACTGAAAACAGAAACAAATACAAAGGCCTGGATTGCAAGGTGTTTGTATGGCCAAGGTCATATTTTCACGCATTGATTTTAGATTTATTCTCTTATGTTCAGATCAAATCAAACCAAGAGAAAAGTCTGGGTTTTGCGGTACTGCCATGTCTTTTTTTTAAAAAACATTAGTTTAACCTTTTTCAATCTTACATATTTTGTGCTTATGCCGCACTTTCTCCATATCTTTTAGAACAACTTTGAACCTCTAGATAACGTTTTGATTGTGTAAAGCGGGTATTCTAATTCCATGATTCTATGAGTTAACTCCCCTTTATCACTTAAAAAATCAATTTAGCAAGGCAGACAATCCGTAGAAATAAAACCACCGAATTCTTGGTTGAATTGTCTCCATTTGCTCGCTGACGCTTTTAAAGGCAAAGCGGAGAATAAACTCAGAATACTTAGATCAGAGGGTTCATGAAGGAGCCCTCTGGTCAGGATCTGCACTGTTTGCTGAACCCATCGATGGCAATGGCTTATAACGGCAAACATTGTGTGTGTTGTGTCTCCTCAACATGAAAAATGAACACTCCAAAATAAGATCTGGAAGAGATTTCATTGAATAATATGAAAATAAATGAGCTAACCCCTTGACTACCATGAAGACGGGCCTCTGGTATCATATACAAACAGTTTGGATCCAGATGAGACGCATGTTAAGGATCCAAATTGTTTGAGCGAAGGAAATTTCTGCTTCAATGCTTGTTTTATCTGCATTGTCGATATTGCATTCATTATAAATACAACGAAACCCCGATAGTTCAAACACTAAAATGAAATAAGTATCATTCTCGACCTTTCAGACAGGTGGCAGCTTAATGCAGGGTGAACGTCATACAGAAAGCTCCTCTAGGAGCTTTCTGTATGACTTTCACTCTGCATTAAGCAGCCGCCTACAAAGACATAACTTCTTCATTACTAAAATTTTGTTTTTACTGTAATGAGTTTCTATTAACGCTTTCCCTACCAAATACCGTCGTCTACAAACTACATGTAGTTTGTTTGCTATAATTTTCGTTTGTCTATTTTTCTCGCATTTTCTTAACAAATATTACCACAGTAACATACAGTTTGGATCCTTTTGAGACGCGGAGTTGCAACAGTGGCAGCGAAAGAGTAAGATTCTCCGCCATTATTGTAATTATTCGCATTATAATGATAGCAAAGGTCAATAATAAAATTCGATTCGAAATAGCTTCCATTCATTAGATTTTTTTTGGATTTTTTTGACAACTCTGCCTTTTTGCACCTTTGTGTACAGATTAGACCCAAATTAGAAAGATTGCGTAAGAGTCTGTTTGTCGATATGTTACAGGTTTGACACACTATTAACCCCTCCCACCATTTCAAAACTTCCAGTTTTTGGATGGGTAGGTTCAAGGGATAGGAAGGGGACACTAGAGTGGGTGGTTAGACCAGAACAGAATGAAATAGTTTATTTTGACATAAAGTGATTACAGTTTCTAGCCATACATATATACATAACTAAACAAATATCACGTGACTAGGTATTGCTACTAAACATGCCTACCTGAAAAAAAAATGAATGATTATGAACATTAATTATTAGGAGTCGGACTTACTAACAGAAGTATATCAAAATATATTGTTATTACTTATCAAATTTCGCAACATAATTTTGTATACTTCATACACAAATGTAGATAACGTTTTATAACAGATAGTTGAGTGCATTTCATAAATTTGATAATTCAACCTTTTAGATGCGGAAAACAGGTATACCAGTCATGTGCAAACAAAGTAGACCCAGATCAGAGGACTCGTGTAGGAGACCTCTGATCAGGGTCTGCACTGTTTGCCATGAACATAATATCCTGAAAAACAATGTTGTTTTTTATGTTTGCTTCATTTATATTCATCAAAGCTCTATGATAACATCATATGTTATCATAGGTCCTTGTAGTCATAGATGGAGGATCATTCGAAATCCTCTCACAATTATACCCTTCATACTAATTGGACTAGGTCGTTAAACGGTGATAGATTATTCCACTTTGAAAATTCAGCAAACATTGGGTTAAATGCGCTCGGACGTTTATATAAAGTAAAACCTCTCTATAACGGCCACTAAAGTGTGTTAATTAGTTGGTATTTAGGACAGGTGGCTGCTTAAAGCAATGTGAAAGTAAAACAGAACGCTCCTACAGGAGCGTTCTGTTTTACTTTCACCTTGCTTTAAGCAGCCACCTGCCTTTAACACAAAATACTTGATGAAATTTAGTGGCCGTTATAGAGAGGTTTTACTGTAGTAATACGAAATTATATAAGTGTGACGTATTTCTCTACAAAACGGACAGAGAAGTAAGATATGGTACTCATCTTCAGTATCTGAACATTAACAAAAATGTACAAATCCGCATATTTCGTTCTTCTCTATTTTGAGTACAGTCCTGTATCTACATGAAACTGTTTGTAAACCAAGTTACTGAGCGACTGAACCTAGTAAAAGTGGATCTTAGTTTTAGATAATGTTCCAAGTTAAATGTCAGCTTATAATTCTCTTATATATAATTATTAGACCACATGCCGAAAGCCCACATTTTTTACTGCACCGATCCCCATCACCTGAAAAAGAAACATATTTCTATGGCAGACTGGGACCAGGGTTAACCATTTACTTCATAATACGCCTTTCTATGCCTTTGCAAACATAGTAGACCCAGACCAGACGCCTCCTATAAGAGCCGTCTGATCAGGATCTGCTCTGTTTGCTTATGATATAGATATGATTATTATAGTTTCAGCGAAACATTCTGTGTCCGTGTGCTATTATCAAATTTAATCTAATTAATATTCATGTCATTTTTCTTACATGTTTATTCATGGAGTAAAGGGCTAACACGTATATATATAATTAGTATATGAAACTGCATATGTTGCAGTCGTAAAGTGCAGTTGTAAAGTATCCGGTACACCATTGCTGTGAGATGGAGTACACAATACACGGTCGCCATATTGATTGAAGATCCTGACGACACCTTTTTAAAGTTGAACATATCCTTGTTATGATTCGAATCAGAACACCAACCGTGTAATTGTTTTTACTCTATTTAAAATGTTTAAACAATGTTGAATAAGCTATAGTTAGTTTCGACGAGACCAGTTAAATGACGTCACCTGGAACCGCCCATTGCTTTCCCGCCATTCCAGAGGGCGTCTACAAGCTATTAGTATGCAGATGTTACAATGAGCATTAATTCGCAATAGGAGAGGAAGGAAGTTAGCTTTCTTGGGTTCGTTATATTTGAAAACAGAGGTAAGAATTATTCCGTACATAACGAATAACTACTTTATCTTCAGCAATTATCAGTTTTACTTCGTGCATATTCATGCTAGCAATTAACAACATCATGCATTTCTTAAAATGGTAATTTAGGCCATGACAGCGACTGTAGACTCATATTAATACATATGCAAACAGAACAGACTCTGATCAGACGGCGTCGGATCAGGGTCTGCTCTGTTTGCAAAGGATAAGACGTCCTGAAATTCTCCTTTGCCCTTTTGTATGATAAGCAATCATTTTTCTGCAAAGAGTGTTGTCTACTTGAATTCTCCAAAACTCCGCCCCCTCTAAATCCGCGCCTGACAATTTCTGTCAGGGTCAAACTGTCCTGTGTTCATATGCAGTTATATAAAATAATCTAATTAATTTTTATGATATCATTTTTTCTTACATAAATATTCAACAGGGAAAGGATTAAGGCATGGCTTCACAGAATTCTAGTAGAGAATAATTCAGATACTTTTAGGCAGGTGGCTGCTTAATGCAGGGTGAAAGCCTTGCAGAAATATTCTAGAGTTACTAAACTATCTGCATGAATTTCACCCTCCATTAAGCAGCCACCAGTTTCCAAGACCGATATTTATGCTAAATCTTACATCCGGTTAAGAGCAGTTTTACTGTAAATAAACACAGCATTTTTTGTCATGTCAGAAACTATCTATATTATTCCGTATAAAGCAAACATGGCAAATTGAAATAAAAAGGATTATTCTGAATGATCCTAGGGCCCCTGATCTTGGTTTATGCTTTTTGCAATAAATATGCCAGCTGATAAATTTGTGCATTCAAGGTGTTGATACATTAACTCTTTACATATTGACCCATTCCCTCATTATGGCTACTTTTAGATCCAACCTCTTTCAATAAATCTACTGAAAAGGAGCATTTACTAGAGAAAAGGAAATTTTTAAAAATTGTGTAGTTTTGAAACCATTGTGATAAAAAGAGCATTTGCTCCTATGGCACAAATGCTGTATTTATCACAATGGTTTCAATAAGTGACTTTTATAGAAGCGTCAAAAGACATCAATATGAGGGAATGGGTTAGGATTCCTTTGATGCCATTGCTAAACATGTAGACCCTGTAGGAGCCATCTGATCAGGGTCTGCTCTGTTAGCTATCAATAAAATAATATAGATCTGATTCTACAGTTTCTGTCAAAAATACCCTTCTTCATGATAACACTTTACAAATCTTATTATTCAATAGATAAATATTTTATATAAACTATCAATTATTTTTTATGTACATATTCATGAGATAAACGGTTAAATATTTCCAAAGTTCATACAATTAAAAGTCAAGCATGAGTTTGCATTTTAATTGGAAATGAGGTTTGACTTCAAGGCCTTATCTCCAAGTCTAATTTAAATTTTAATTTTGGAGATTAACACTAAGAAATGGACATTCAATTTACATAAATAGATTAGCATATAAAATAGGCTACCATATCATCTGTAATAAACACTCCATTGGGTGGTACATTTTTAAAAAATAAGCAAACAGAGTAAACCCACATCAGATGGCTCCTATAGGAGCCGCCTGATCAGGGTCAGCTCTGTTTGCTTATGATATAATATAGATGTGATTCTACAATTTCGGCTGTGGCCAAAATTCCTGTGTCCATGTGCTATTATAACAATTAATCTAATCAATATTCATTAGGTCATTATTTCTTACATGAATATTCGTGGAGTAAAGGGTTGCAAATAGTTTGGATCAAGATGACATGTCGAGAAACTGGGCATCACCAAACTGTTTGATATTCTGATAGCTGTTGCGTTTATAGTAGAACCTGTCTTAAGCACTGCCCGGTCATCAAAAAGAGGTCTAATTATTGGTCTGTAAGGCAGGTTACCAGGTAGCTTAATGCTACCTATAGGAGCTTTTTGCCTTACTTTTGCCCTGCATTAAGCAACCACCTGCTTTTTTAACATTGACTTACATTCAATGAATGAATGGCCACTTAGGACAGGTTCAACTGAATAATGAATCAGAAGAAAATACTATTTTGAGAAATTAAGCAGACGACAATTTTCACAGACAACAAATACATATGAACTGAGCACTAGCTAATGAAGTGTGTAACATACATACAATACAGATTGGCTGACAGTTAAATCTCAGCAAATTCGTGATTACCTTTGCAAACAGTTTTTATCCAGATGAATATCTCCATGTCTTATCAGGATCCAAACTGTTTGACACCCTGATCATGTTTTTTGAAAAACATTTGAGAAATTCCACTATTGGAATTTGTAGCAGACGACACATTTTGCAGACAAGAATTACTTAGTGTGCAAAAAGAGATAAGATCGTTGGTTTGGCGCAGTGTGCTTTTTTTAATTGAACTAATTAACAAGTTAAAATTAACCCTCTTGCCAGTGTAACAACAAAATCTGTATGACAAAAGTCACACCACATGTTCACTTGTATAGGAATCAAAGGTTCTGTTATGAAATTTGTTTAATGCGGATTCAATTAAGTATGATTCTGATTGAAAATTCAATCTGGATATACAGAGGATTGTTTTACATTGAACACTGCCACTAAAATAGGTGACTTCACGACATAACCCTTTACTCCATGAATATTCATGTATGAAATAATGATGTCATGAATATTAATTAGATTTATGTGTTATGATAGCCATGGACACAGGACTATTTTTGATCTTGGCAGAAACTGTAGAATTTTATCTATATAGTATATCATGAGCATACAGAGCAGATCCTGATCAGACAGCTCCTATAGGAGCCGTCTAATCTGGGTCTACTTTGTTGGCAAAAGCATAGAAAGGTATTTAAGGAGTAGAGGGTTGAAACTTGACTAGATGAATATTCATGTAAGAATTTATGACTTCATGAACAAACTTAATTAAATTAATTTTTATTACAGCACAACAAAGCAAGGTTACTGTTTGCAATGAAAGACTGTAGAATCAGATCTACAACAATAAGCAAACAGAGCAGACCATGATCAAACAACTCCAACAGGAGGCATATGATCTAGGTCTACTTTGTTATCAAAATTATAAATTATTAGCGTAAGATGATGTACAGAGTTTAAATAGTGTAGACCCAGACCTGTCACTGTGTAGGATTAAATATACATGGTCAGTTTTACACTGTTAGACATTTTTCAAAATGTTCAATATTTTATAATCTACATTCACTAACAGTTTATAATCTAATCAAAGGTCATGTCTGTTTAGTTTTGGTTTTGAGAATATGTTGAACATTGAGGGTAGGTTATCGTTATTCTGACAGATAAACTCGGACATAGTGTGCAGACCCAGATCAAACTGCTCCTACAGGAGGTGCACTGTCTCAGAGCTTAGTGGTCATAAAGGTGTGTACCAAAATACTAAAATTGTCATATCTTCACCAAACCCTATACTGTGACCACTCTTTTGAATCGTCTCTTCGAGACAATTCTAAAAAGTTGTCACAGTATAGGGTTTGGTGGAGAAATAAAGAAGTTATTCTTAAAAATGGTTTAATTTCCACATGTTATCTGGACCTCTGCTGTTTGCAGCTATGTCAGCCTGAATTTAAAGTTATCAAAATGGTGCAAAGTTAACTTATTCAGCTTTACAATCTGATTGAGATTTTTTGTCTTTGAATATTTTGGGTAAATTCGGTATCTAGATATGTGGTCTTATAATGTTCAGTTTAACATTGATTATAAATGATATAGGTGTGAGTTAACGGCAGGAGTATTTAAATGTTATTGTGAATAGACATTACTTCACCCTTTAAGTGCGGTAACCCAGTATATAAGACTAGCAAACAGTGTAGACTCAGATGAAGCCTGTCAACCAGAGTCGACACTGTCATAAAAAATCCTTTTCTTCAGTGATAAATTTTGATACAATTTTTTGTTGATTTATTATTCAGAAAGGAAGATGCAGGTTTAATTATTCAGCAGGTTAAGTTTTAAGCTCTATCAAGGTTCCTGACTGTGACTAATTATTGCAGATGTTGTGATGGTAAACAGTTGACTAATTATTGCAGATGTTGTGATGGTAAACAGTTGAGATTTAGGACATCCCGGTCATCTTCAAAATTGAATTTGGATCTTGGAATATTACTTGACATTTAAGGTGAGTATTTACCTTATTTTTTTTAAATTTCTTCATTGCCATATTTCAATGAATAGTGTGGGCTAGTTCATTTCCAAATCGTTCAATGGCAAGTGTGAGCTAGTTTATATCACAATATTTAAATGAAAAGTGTGAACTAGTTTATTCCACTGTCTGTCAATGAAAATTGTGAGACGCATTATTCTATCTTTCAATAAAGAGTGTGAGCTAGCTTATTCCACTGTCTTTTCATTGAATTTTGTGAGCTAGATTATACAAATGTCTTTCAATGAAAATCTAAGTTAAATTTATTCTACCAACTTTCATTGAGAAAGTGAGTTGGTTTATTCTACTCTTTCAAGGGAAAATTGGACCAATTTAAGATGACATAAACAATTCAATCTGTTTGGATTTAGCTGATATACCAAATAATTTGGCATCTAATCAAAGCACAAACTTTTTGACACCTGACATCATTTTTTAAGAAGAAAAAAAGGACGAAAGAAAAACTTTGAAAATTGAAGCAGATATTACACGGACAATGGTGTTGAAAGTGGTATGCTGTACTAGTATGGAATGCGAGACACACATGCACTTTCATTTTGTATATTCTTAGATCAGAGGACTCCTAGAAGACCAGGGTCTGCATTGTTTGTCATTCAAATCCCTCTAGCGTGTTTAACCCATTCTCACATATTGATGCCTTTTGACACCTCTGTAAAGGTCACTTTTTGAAACCATTGTGATAAATAGAGCATTAATTTGCTCCATAGGAGCAAATGTTCTGTTTATCACAATGGTTTCTAAACTACACACTTCTAAAAAGCTCCTTTTTCTAGTTAATGCTCCTTTTTAGAAGATTTACTCAAAGATGTTGGATCTAAATATAGCCTATGAGGTAATGGGTTAAGCTGGACTCTATAGTTATACACGGATGGACTATTCAACTCTGAAATATTTAGTTATGAAAGGGTTTCATATGGATACAGTTGTTTGCAAAAGTATCATATTTGCCAATAAAGAGCCTAAAGCTAACCCCTTTTTCTGACCGATACATCATTTCTTGCCTTTGCAAACAGAGTAAACCCATATCAGACAGCTCCTGTATGTCAGCCATCTGATCAGGGTTTGCGTAAAGAATATTAATGGTCAGGTTTTATGTCATTGCACAAAATGTTCCCTTGTTCATACAATAGTTCAGCTTATCACTGTTCATGATGTCATAACTTCTAATATGAACATTCATCATAGTTTGCAAAGGATTAGAAAGGTGTATTTATGAAGGAAAGGGTTAACCCATTACCTCATAGGCTATTTTTAGATCCAGTACCTCTTTGAATATATCTACCGAAAAGGAGCATTAACTAGAGGAAAGGAATGTTTTAGGTTTGTGTAGTGTTGAAACCATTGTGATAAATAGAGCATTTGCTTCTGTTGAACAAATGCTCTATTTATCACAATGGTTTCAGAAAGTGACTTTAACAGAGGTGTCAAAAGGCATCAATATGAGGGAATGGGTTAAGAATTTTCCAGTGCTAAACCAATAAACTAAATGGGTGATACACCCAGGACTGAACCAAAACTGTATGTTTGCATCTCCTTGTTGTCTGTACAAATTGTTGTCTGCTACTTACTATTCTCAAAATTCAGTTTTCTTCAGTTTCTGCTTACAAATACAGAGCATCAAACAATCTGGATCCTGATTAGACACCAATTAACCCTTCGCTTGCTGAATTTTAAAATACATATCTCCTTCTTTACCCATGTCCTGTTGTATAATTACATATATCTTCACTGTGTACAAGTATTTCGCTGTGCAATCACTGCTGTGGAGTGCACTGGTTGCACAAACAATTTGTAAATAATGCAGACCCAGATGAGACAGCTCCTGCAGGAGCTGTCTCATCTGGGTCTTCACTATTTACATGTAGGTATATTGACGCGATTAGCAAGCGAAGGGTTAAGTTACCCGTTGTTATGTCCCCCCAGTATCTTTTATCTGGATCCAAGTTATTTTGTAAAGTAAATTTAAATTTGTTGCTAGTGTACACAATAATCCCTTATTTGCACAATGAATATTCATGTAAGAAATTATGACATCATGAATATTAATTAGTGGAAGTTTCATAATTGCATGTGAACACAGGAAATTTTGGCTCATGATCAGCTGGAAACTCAAAGGATCACATCTATATTATTCCATTAGCAAACAGAGCAGACCTTGCTCCTACAGGAACCATCTGATCTGGGTCTTCTCTGTTTGCAAGGCATTAAAAGGTGTATCTATAGAGTAAAAGGTTAATTACAGCTATGTTGTTAACAGTTACCAAATATTTGACAAAACATCATCTTGATTGATAAGAGGTAATATTTGTACTTTCTCTAAATTAACCTCTCTTAACCCTTTCCCTCATATAAACACTTATTCACACATTTGTAAACAGAGTAAACCCAGATCAGATGGCTTACTATAGGAGCTCTGCTCTCTTTGCTAGTTGAATTTGAAAGATGTTTCTTTAGTTTCTAAAATGGCTACAATGTTCCACCTTCCATATTTCATTATAACTATTTTGTCCATGAATATTCAGGAGGTATTGAAAGTTGGAATACATTAATATAGAACAGAGAAAGGGTTAACCCTTTATTTGATGAAAACTCATACGAGACTCATCCTGTTGTAATTCTTGTATAAAAATATAAAAGAGAGAAGCTGTATCATCATAACTAACAGCTTTACGCAGGATATCTAAAAGAACCGGAGAAACTCTATCAATAATAAGAGTAGAGCCTCGCTTTCAGGTTTCACTGTATCCGCTTTCCTCTCTCTGGGGCCATAGTTGGCAGAAACGGACGCGTTTATCAACACAAACCACACAACCAAAAAGTGTGTTTCAAGCATTTCAGCTCATATTATTTCCAAACCAGTTTCCATTAAGCTCCAATCATCTAAATATTATTTCCATTTCTTATCAGCTTTGCATCAAAGATTGCAAAAACTCTCCCGGGAAGCAGGTTGATACAATCAAACTTTATTCTGATCAATTGAATCTATTGAAGTTAATTGGCAATTTTTGGTATTGTTTCCGGACTTCAATCGGCAATGTTGATGTTTTACCGGTAAAAAGGTTTTCGGTGACACATAGAACATGTGAGTTTTTATGTAACTGGATATCGCTTTTAAACCACAATTAATTGATTATAACCCTTTAGCAAGTCGTGCAAACTATTGCATTCATAACGGATCAGGTGTCATTTCTAAAACTTTTGACACTTAGTAACCTTTTTTTTGTCATTTGCTTCTATTCACAAACTACAGTTATTTTATATTTTGCACTTAAAAAACGTTTAATTTTTTTTAATATGTCTTCATTCTTTTATTTAAAAAAACATGATAACAGTAACAAACAGTTTGGATCCTGATGAGACATAAAAATACTTAATTGCCATCAAATCTGGATCCAAGCTATTGGCAAAGCTGATGACAGAGTTAACCTTTTACTCCATCAATACACCTTTCTACACCTTTGCAAACAGAGTAGACCCAGATCAGATGACTCCAGTAGGAGCTGTCTGATCAGGATCTGCTCTGTTTGCTTAAAATATAATAGAGATGTAATTCTGCAATTTCCACAGTGGCCAAACATTCCTGTGTCCTGGTGTGCTATTCTAACAATTAATCTAATTAATATTCATGATGTCATTACTTTTTACATGAATATTCATGCAGTAAATGGTTAATATGCATGAATAGTCTCAGTATCAAATAATTTGGATCTGCTGAGATATCAGTTAACTTATTCTCTCCTAGACTATTTTCAGACCCAACCTCTTTGAATCAATCTACCGAAAAGGAGCATTTAATTACAGGAAAGGAGAATTTTAGAATTGCACATAGTTTTGAAACCATTCTGATATATAGAGAGCATTTGCTCCTATGGAGCAACATTTAATGCTCTATTTATCATAATGATTTCAAAGAATGTCTAAGTTTTACAGAGGCGCAAAAAAAGCGTCAGTAGGAGAGAATAGGTTAATTCATTTGGATCAAAACTGTTTAGTTATTTTGATTCAGTCAAGATTTTACCTATGAAGCAGACAGTGAGACCCTGATCAGACATGAACCAATTTACCATCTGATCTTGATCCAAGATGTTTTCAGGTGCCAGTTGTTTACTCTTTGCAAAAACTGTTGTCTGCTGCAATCTTGAAAGTTATTCATATAATTATATTCTGCAATACAATTAGCCCTTTCCTAAACATATAAACACTAAGTCTTCTTAATACCTTTGCGAACAGTAGACCCTGATCAGACAGCTCCTGTAGGAGCCCAGGAGTCTGATCACAGTCTGCTTCTGTTTGCTTATGTAATTATATCATAGATCTACCAATACGAAAACCTCTTGTGTAGAAACTATAGAGTCAGATATATCATAATTTCATAAGCAAACAGAGCAGACCCTGATCAGACGGCTCCTATAGGAGCCATCTGATCTGGGTCTACTCTGTTTGCAAAGGTGTGAAAAAGTGTTTATATGAGGGACAAGGTTATGGGTGATTAGAAGCCTCAGTTACGTGGTGTCTCATCAGGATCAAAACTGTTTGCGTAGGAGATCACAGATTGGCCGCTAACTTGCGAAGAATTATGACATTACAGCAATAGATATATCTGGCTTGTATAAGAAAGTGAGTCAAAAGAAATTTATCTTTAACTCTTTGCATGCTAAGTAATTTTCACAATTCTTAAAAGTCAATTCTTAAAATAAACTTTCTCTCAATTTTTTGCAAAAAAATTGTCAAGATGACAAATAGTTTGGATCCTGATGAGACCCGCCTTATGCGGCGTCTAATCTGGATCCAAACTGTTTGCATAGGTAATCACAATTTCGCCGCTAGCGTGCAAAGAGTTACCGTGCGGTGAAGAAATAATGTCTGCCAAAAATAGGATCTGGTGCCGTTTTGACAATTTCTTGTTCGATCAAGATTTTGAGAAATGATTGACTGAGTGTCAAATGGTTTGGATCCTGATGAGACGCTGAGTTGTTCATCTGGATCTAAGCTGTTTGCAGCTGTGAGTTAGGTCACCAATAGCCGGATAAATGTTGACCCTTACAATGCTGACTTTTCAAATGGACTATTCCAAAATTCAAACAAGTTAAACTTACGGTGAATATTTAGGGATTTTTTCTAAAGAAAAGTGTAACATGACAAACAGTGCAGACCCTGATGAGAGGGCTCCTCTAGGAGCCCTCTCATCTGGGTCTGCACTGTTTGCAAAGGACATGGGTGATGTGTGTCCCGCACTGTAAGTAAGGGTTAATATATTTCTGTGTTTATTCTGATGTTGTAAATTTTGGAACCCGTAATGACAGTTTGAAGAGTTAAAAGATTTCACAAGCCTATTCTTTGACAGTGCAAAGAGTTTACAATCTTGTGTGAAGCACTTATTGAAATATGGACAGTAGAACCTCCCTTAAACCTTCACCCGATGAATTTTCGTGAAAGAAATAATGACATCATGAATATTAATTGTATTATAATTGTAGCACATGGACACATGAAGTTTTTGCCATGGCAGAAAATGTAGAATCATATCTATATTATATTATAAGCAAACAGGGCAGACCCTGATCAGGTGGCTCCTATAGGAGTCGTCTGATCTTGGTCTAATTCTGTTTGCAAAGGCGTAGAAAAGTGTATCTAATGGAGTAAAGGGTTAACCTGATTTAATTTTCATGAAAGAAATAATGGCATCATGAAGATTTATTGACTGAATTTGTTTAATTGTATATGATCACTGAATTTTTGTGGCTATGGCAGAAACAGTAGAATCAGTAGAATTACATTAGCATAGAACAAAATCTAAGATCCTGATCAGATGGCTCCTATATATTTCTTGGTCTACTCTATTTGCAAAGGTGTATCTACGAACCAAAGGGTTAAGTGGCCACATTGTCTTTAGCGCTTGGTGTATAATGTAACAGATAAAGGTGCATACTAAAATCGTCCAATCCATTTAGAATTTGTATTGAAGAGTCTCGAAGAGACGATTCTAAAGAGTCACTGGGCACAACATAGGGTTTGATGGAGAAATAAGGAAATCATAAATATTGATTCGATTATTTGTTTTATAATGGCACATGAACACAGGCTATGGCAGAAACTGTAGAATCATATCTATATCATTTCATTAGCAAACAGAGCAGACTCTGATCAGACGGCTCCTTCAGGAGCCTGCATAAAATTACCTTTTCTATTAGAACCACTTAAAGGTAGATGCGGCCACAGAAAGAGTTCTAAAACTAGGTCTGGAAGATGAAAGCTTAAAAGTTTCCTCAATAAATACGCCTTTCTGCGCCTCCGAAAATGTCACTTTTTGAAACCATTGTGATAAATAGAGCATTTGCTCCTAAGGAGCAAATGCTCTATTTATCACAATGGTTTCAGAACTACAAAATTCTAAAAGTTTCCTTTTCTCTAGTTAATGCTCCTTTTCGGTAGATTTGTTTAAAGAGGTTGGATCTAAAAATAGCCTATGAGGGAATGGGTTAATGACTACAGTTCAGTCTACCAATACCAAAACTCCTTTGTTCATGATGCCATTACGAAAACCCAGCTATAAATATTCATGGTATCATTATTTCTTACATGAATATTCATCTAATCTTCTTATCTAGAGTTCTGATTAACCTTTTCTTCCCTTGAACTCTCTGCTTTGTTAACCCTTTACATGAAACCTTGCCTCTTGATCAGCCTTTGCAACAAAAAATTAGATGCAGCTCAGACAGTTCCTGTAGGTGTAGTGTTATAAATGTCTATTCTATTAGCTTACAGTAAAACCTCTCTATAACTCCTATAGGAGCGTTCTGTTTTACTTTCACACTGCTTTAAGCAGCCACCTGCCCTAAATACCAACTAACACACACCATTTAATGGCTGTTATAGAGAGGCGTTATAGAGAGGTTTTACTGTATGTTGCAGAATTGTTTCTGCACTGTTTGCTATTGCAAGAAAGTTCCTTATTCTTTACCATCACTACAAAAATTCAATAAACATACATTATGAGTTTCAAATGAATATTCATGAAGCAAAGGCTTAACCCATTCCCTCATGAGCTATTTTTAGATCCATCCTCTTTGAATAAATCTACCGAAAAGGAGTATTAATTAGAGAAAAGGAAATTTTTTGAATTTTGTAATTTGAAACAATTGTGATAAATAGAAAGGCATATTTATGGAAGAAAGGGTTAAGTGCTCCAGTTAAATTTTTAATAGAATTGAAAGCATTACTCTTAGCATACATATTCGTTGTATAGACGTCATTCTTGTCATACTGTAAAAATTGATGTCTGCCGAAACTCTTAATCAGGCACAATTTTTACTCACTTCCTATTCTGGGAAATTAGTGACCAAGGGTCAAGCAGCTTAAATCCTGATGAGACGCCATATTTATTCAGCATCTCATCTGAATCCAAGCTATTTGCAAATAGACTTGACCCAGCTTAGAGGGCTCCTAAAGGAGCCTTCTATTCATGGTCTGTAATGTTTGTCATTAAAAACATTTCTTACAAATTATACCCTTTCCTAATGATTGGACACTGTTAACCCATTCCTGCATATTGACGCATTTTGAGGCCTCCGTAAAGTCACTTTTTGAAACCACTCAAGCAAATGCTCTATTTATCACAATGGTTTCAAAACAGCACAATTCTAAAATTTACCATTTTGCTATAAAATTCTTAGACTTTTTGGTATATTTATTAAAAGAGATTGGATCTAAAAATAGCGTATGAGGTAATGGGGCTAAAAATAGCCTGTATTAGAGAATGGGTTTAAAAATAACCTATGAGGGAATGGGTTAAATAATAGTGGACCATTGCACTTTGATTAATTCGGCATTTTTAAAGGTTAAAGCACGGGATTAACTCATTGAATGACTTAGCTCCCAGTCTGTCTCTAGTGAAACACTCTAACTGATAAAAGTCTTAACCTTTATAATGCTAAGAATGACCTGTCTGACCTGTACAAACAGCTTTGATCTGGATAAAACGCTGCGTAACTTATCAGGATCCAAGCTGTTTCACACTCGGTCGGTAGATTCTTTAAAGCTTAAGCAAATATGAATGAAATGAAAATTGTGACAGATACGAGTATTAGCAGAACTGGTATATTTTTCTCCGCATGATATGGACTGAAATTTCTCAATAAGTCCCATGATTCTATTGATTATGTGATTGGTTAACCCTTTCTCTGTTCTACGTTTAGTCCAAATTTCATTACCTACTGAATATTCATGGACAAAATAGTTACAACGAAATATGGAAGTTGGAACATTTTAGCCATTTTAGAAAGTAAAGAAACTGATCTATCAAATTCCATTAGCAAACAGAGTAGATCCTGATCAGACGGCTCCTATAGGAGCCGTCTGATCTGGGTCTACTCTGTTTGCAAATTCTTGAAAACGCATTTATATGAGGGAAAGGGTTAACCCTTTCTCTGTTCAATATTCATGTAAGAAATAATGACATCATGATTATGAATGAACCAAACAATTTTAAAACATTAAAAAGGAATATTTTAGTTTGGCAGAGAGTGTAGAACCAGATCTATATAATTCTATAAGCAAACAGAGCAGACCTTGATCAGACAGCTTCTATAGGAGCCATATGATCTGGGTCTACTCTGTTTGCCAATGCGTGAGAAGGCTTTTATATGAGGGAAAGAGTTTAGAAAAAAATGTTACTTAGCAGGCTAAAGTTTAACTCTTTGAATTTTCAAAGTTAAAGAATGATGCATCATTGATCAAATCCACTCAGTGTAAATTTGTGTGAGGATTTTGAATGACCAACAGTTCAGACTCTGATCAGAGGGCCCCTCTAGGAGTCCTAAGATCTGGGTCTACATGTTTTGGAAATGCCGGGTACACTTGTTTTCCACATTCTACGGGTTAAGTAGAAAAGGTTATCAGCGAACTTCCTATTGATTACAGTCTGCCATATTTACTACTAAATGCGACTCTCTTACTGTATGCATGTTTGGCTCTTGATGACTTGATGTCTGATTTAAAATTGTGTCTAAAAAATTTCAAAATCATTCTTGGAGGAATCAATAATATATTAAATGTTCAATACTTGTCATTCAATGTGACCACAATTATGTTTGTAGTATAGAAGCAAAGACTTGATGCTTCTAGGTGTTCAACCATATAAAAAAAACTAAATGTTTGTTCATTTCTGCTCTTGCTCTATATGCAATATGGATTAATTCTAATGGTTTGTGATGACAGTTTTAAATACAGAACTTGAAGCAACAGGATTAATAATAGTGTTCTGTATGGATATAAGACAACATACGTGTGAGTACTAGACTGTTATTCTAGTCTTATTGTAGAAAAATTCTTAACCCTTCGCTTGCTGTTCACGTCAGTACACCTACCTGTAAATAGTGAAGACCCAGATGAGACAGCTCCTGCAGGAGCTGTCTCATCAGGGTCTGCACTATTTACAAGTAGATTGTGCAACCAGTGCACTCCACAGCAGTGATTGCACAGCGAAATACTTGTACACAGTGAAGATATTAAGTGTAATTATACAACAGAGCATAGGTAAAGAAGGAGAAATGTATTTTAAAATTCAGCAAGAGAAGGGTTAAGTTATTACAACTAAAGTGAACAGTATTTCTAGTTACAGAGATACAAATAAGGTTACATACTCAAATACTAAAATCTTTATTTCTCCACCAAACCCTATACTGTGACCACTATTTAGAATCATCTCTTCAAGACAATTCTAAAGAGTGGTCAGAGTACAGGGTTTGGTAGAGAAATAAAGAATTTATTTTTTGAAAATGTTTTAATTTACGCATCTATTCTGGAGCTCTGTAGTTATCACAATTAAGTTATTACACTTCATGCAGAAAAATATTTCTTGTCATCACACTTAACCCTTTCCCTGTTCTAAGTTTTGTACAATTTTCAATACCTACTGAATATTTATCGACAAAATAGTTATAAAGAAATATGGAAGGTGGAACATTGTAGACATTTTAGAATATTTAGATATTTTTTTATTTTTAGACTATTTATAATAGATCTAATCCAATCAAAGCGTTAGAAAATGTCAGGGATTGGACAGTGGTGAGTCCAATCAGTATAAAAGGATCAATTTCCTTCAGAGGAACCAAATGACAGACAAACAGTGTAGACTACAATCAAAGGCTTCCTCTAGGAGACCACGACACTGTTTGCAAAACAATTCTTTACTTACTTCCTGCACCCCACATGTTAAGTTAAAAAACGTCATTCTTTTGTGTCCTGAATACTGGCATGTTCGGTCAACTATTAACCCATTCCCTTATATTGACAACTTTTAACGACTTTGTAGAACCATTGTGATAAATAGAGCATTTGCTCCTATAGGAGCAAATGCTCTGTTTCTCACAATAGTTTCAAATTACAAAATTCTAAAATTTTACTTTTCTCTAGTTAATGATCCTTAAATTTGGTAGATTTATTCAAAGAGGTTGTATCTAAAAATAGCCTATGAGTTAATGGGTTAACAGGCGATAGTATAACATTCATACTCTGTGCATGCTTGCAGTGGATTCTGTCACCACTTATGGCCTATGCAAATGGTTTGGATCCAGATCAGGCCACAAAAGGTGGGGTCTGATCTGAGATCCAAACAGTGGGGTCTGATCTGAGATCTAAACAGTGGGGTCTGATCTGAGATCCAATCTGTTTGGCACTCACACTCAACTTCTGCAAAAAGAGATCAGAAATAAAATGTTTGAAAATGTTACGGACAACAATTGAGCAGACGAAACAATTATGACAAAGAGTTACTTTATTCATATTAGCAGTGAATTTCTGACATCTGTGCAAACAGTTTGGATTCAGATGAGATGCAGAGTAACTCAGATATTTATCAGGATTCAAACTGTTTGACACCCAGCCTGTGTTGTGTTAGGAGATATACATGAAATTATTTTTGATATTAATTTTGAGGATTTTAGCAGACGACAATGTTTTTAAGACCTCAAAAGAGATAAAAACAGATGATAAAAGACATGCAATAGCTCATAAATTTGATTAGTGCATATCTAGTTTCAGCTCAACTAAATCAGGCATAAGGGTGCAGCTAGTGTGATTAACCCTTTCCCTCATAAACGCTTTTTCACGCAATTGCAAACATATTAGACCCATATCAGACGGTTCCTGTAGGAGTCATCTGATCAGGGTCTGCTCTGTTTGCTTATGATATGATATAGATATGTTCCATAGTATTTGTCAAAGCAAAATATTTCTCTTGAAACTTTTACATTAAAAATAATCCGCTAATAAATATTCATGAAGTAATTATTACATGAATATTGAACAGGGAAAGGGTTAAAACTTTTGTAGTGATTAGACTATCTAACATATTAATTACATTTCAGTATGCTTCCAGACAAATATAAACCATTTTGTTTTCCAAATAAAACAATGAATTACTAAAACAGCATCAGGTTCTAAACTCTTTGTCACTGCGGTCATTTATTCGAAAAGAAGTGTTTGAACTACATCCATGATTGAAGCAGATGACAATTTTGGTTAAGTGTGCATGCTTAGAATTTTAGGAAGATTATCTATTCCTGATTGGTTTTTAACTCTTTGCACGCTAGCTGCGAAACTGATTAATTATGCAAACAGTTTGGATCCAGATGAGACGCCGCATAATGCGGCGTCTCATCAGGATCCAAACCGTTTGTCATCTTGACCATAATTTTTGCAAAGATATGAGAGAATGTTTATTTTAAGAATTGAAGCAGACGACAATTGTTGCAGACGCAAAAATTACTTAGCGTGCAAAGAGTTAACAGAGCTATAAATATCTATGCATGTTTTTTGAGGATTATATTGTATAATTTTCAGCTGAGGGTAAAGATTATTCTTTGACTAATAGCTTTTTATCAACACAATAATTGTAAGAAAATCTATATTCAGGTGACAATAGAAACTTCACATTGTTCTTGCATTTACAAAATATTTAACTCTTTGAATGCTGGAAAACGAGATAACTGGCAATTACAAACAGTGCAGACCTTAGAGGGCTCCTCTGGGAGCCCTCTGATCAGGGTCTGCACTGTTTGTCATTCAAAATTCCCTAGCGAATTTAATCCTTTCCCACCGAATAGACAATATTACTAAATAGTAACGCACAATCCCTTTTTGAATATACAACATTCAAGGAGTTAAATGTCCTGTGTACTAATTAACCATTAGCTGGCTGGGCCAATTATTGTCTGCCAGACATGTCCTCTACACCAGTTTTATGAGATAAGTTCTTTCCTCCATTTCTTTTCAAAAATTGTGTCTGAGTGTCAAATAGTTTGGATCCTGATAAAACACTAAGTTTCTTGGCACCTCATGTTGATCAAATTTACTCACAGAGGTCATCACAAATATTTATCCGTAGTGTTAAGAGAGTTAAAGGGCTTGTTTACTCAATTATATCTTAGTGTGCTAATTGTGACTTTCTAAATAGTAGAGATCCTGATAGGATACTGAGAAACGTGTGGTCTCGTTATGATTCAGTGTATTTGACATCTCTGATCATCATCTTTGAAGTAAGTGGATGAAAGTTCAACCTTTAAAAAGTTTAAAGCAACAGCAAGTTTTACAAACAATAATAACTTGTAACTGATAAAAATTGGACTAACTACATCTGTCCAACAACTGTTTTCTCATTACAACAAGTGGCATGTACTGTAACTGAGAGATAATCTCCTTTTAATTGTGTCTTCTTAACCCATTACCTCATAGGCTATTTTTAGATACAACCTCTTTGAATAAATCTACCGAAAAGGAGCATTAACTAGAGAAAAGGAAAATTTTTAGAATTTTGTAGTTTGAAACCATTGTGATAAATAGTGCATTTGCTCCTATAGGAGCAAATGCTCTATTTATCACAAAAGTTTCACGAAGTGAATTTTACAGAGTCGTCAAAAGTCGTCTATATGAGGGAATGGGTTAACCCTTTCCCTCATATAAACATGTTTTCATGCATTTTGCAAACAGCTAGAGTAGACCCAGATCAGCATTCTGATCAAGGTCTGCTCTGTTTGCTAATGGAATTTGAAAGATCTCTTTCTTTACTTTCTAAAGTGGCTACAATTTTCCACCTTCCATATTTCATCATAACTATTTTGGCCATGAATATTCAATAGGTATTGAAAGTTGGAATAAACATAGAACAGGGAAAGGGGTAACCCTTTACCTAATGAATATTCAAGTAAAACATAATTACATCATAAATAATATTAACCCTTTCCCTCATATGAATGTGTTTTCACTCATCTGCAAACAGAGTAGAACCAGATCAGACGGCTCCTAGAGGAGCCGTCTGATCAGGGTCTGCTCTGTTTGCTAATGGAATTTGATAGATCTGTTTCTATACTTTCTAAAATAGCTACACTGTTCCACCTTGCACATTTCAGTATACCTATTTTATCATTGAATGCTCATTAGTAATTGAAATTTGTAATAAACATAGAACAGGGAAAGGGTTAAAAAGAAAGCCCATTTCGCTAGTGGCATGTGAGCACAGGAATATCTGGCCATGGCTGAAGCTGTAGAATAGGTCTCTATATGAGCAAATAGAAAAGTCCCTGATATGAGTACTCTGTCTTCAAAGGCATCAAAAATGGCGTCTCATCAGGTAAAGGATTAATCGATTACACAACCTCTTTGAATAAATCTACAAAAAGGAGCATTTACTAGAAAAAAAGGAAAATTTTAGAATTGTGTAGTGGAGCAAATGCTCTATTTATCACAATGGTTTCAAGAAATGACTTTTACAGAGGCATCAAAAGACTTCAATATGAGGAAATAGACTCTTTATCTTGTGAATATTCATGGCAAACATACATAATTTCCTTTGTTATGTTATATAATACAAGTGAATACATTTGCTATGATAACGGTATATGTATAAATCAATTATCATTAAGTCGACTTGCGATAGGTTGGAACAAACATGCACTATCATTTGCAAACAGTGTAGACCCATATAAGAGGGCTCCTGTAGCAAGTTTAAGCTTTCATACTGAGTGGAATCTATAGTTAAACACTGATGGGCTATTCCGCTGGTAAAATTCAGCCTTAAAAGGATCAAAAACATCATTGTTCTATCTGTGACTGTGATATGGTGTCAAGAGTAATGTCATCAATTAGATCAAACATTCAATCTGTTCAAATTAAAAAACCAACATTGAACACTGTGAGTGATTTGCACTTTGAATGCCCTTTTAGAACTCTTTCCACAGTGTTTAATTTTCCAATGTTCTATAATTAGTCCACATTTCAATACCTACAGGATATTCATTTTTAGAAACTAAAGAACTAGCAAACAGTGCAGACCCAGATCAGACATCTCCTATAGGAGCCATCTGATCTGGGTCTACTCTGTTTGTAAATGTGTGAAAAGGCGTTTATATGAAGGAAAGAGTTAACCCATTCCTTCATATTGACGCTTTTGACGCCTCTGTAAAAGTCACCTTATGAAACCATTGTGATAAGCATAAATTTTACTCCTATGGAGCAAGTGCTCTATTTATCACAATGGTTTCAAAACTAGACAGTTCTAAAGTTTTTCTTTTCTCTAGTAAATACTCCTTTTCAGTTGATTTATTGAAAGAGGTTGGATCTAAAAATAGCCTATGAGGGACTGGATTAAATGAAAATTGATTAGAAAATAAAAAATACAGTAAAACCCCTCTAATGTGTCCACCAAAATTCTAATTCTGGGTTATAGAAGCAGATGGTAGCTTAATGCAGGATGAAACTAATGCAAAAAGCTCCTATTGGAGCTTTCTGCATTTGTTTTATCCTGAAATAAGCAGTCACTTGCTTTTAAAGACAGGTTTGTATATTTATTAAGTGGTTGCATGAGAGGGGAGCTTCTGTAGTTCATCATTTGTGATCAGTTTTGCCTTTTATTTACAATGATATAGAGTGAAATATCAATAAAATTCATTTATTATAATCACAATTAATCTTTAGCATGCTATGATAAAATATGTGATAATTTTAATAAACAGTTTAGATCCAGATCTGACACTGAATAATTCTGTGTCTCATCAAGATCCAGACTGCTTGATACCCTGATCATGTTTATGGAAACAAATGCATGACAGAAAAAAAATGAAAATAGAAACAGACATTTTCTACCAATGCAAGTTCACTCAACATTCTAATGTGACATTACCAATACTAAATGTATTCAAGTCCCAGATGCCACTATTATTTTGAATTCATCTCGTTTTCTACACTTTTGTTGATATTGAATAGGAGTTTTGTCTGATTTAAATGAGTTTATTAACCCTTGGAACACTGAAGTTTCAAAGTGAATTGATAGAGTCAATTCAGTATGAAATGGTATGATTTGTGCAAGAGGATTTTGAATGACAACTGATGCAGACCTTGATTGGAGGTCTCCTATAGGCTTTCACAAATGCCAGTACATGTACACTTGTTTCCCACATTCAAAGAGTTATTAGATTTGTTCATACCTAAATAATGACATTTGCAAGTACCCACAAGGATTTGTTGTTAGAGAGCAATACAGAGACAGTAAGAAAGAGACAGAGAGAGATAGACAGACAGACAGAAAGGCAGACAGAGACAGACAGATAGAAAGATGGACAGAAAGAGAGATGTAAACAAATACTATCAGTTAATCAGAAGCAGGTTTTCCTGTGTGTTTGATAAGACCCACTTGAGGGGCAGGGATTATCATATCCAAACAACTTCCAGTCTGATCGATGCACCTCAAATTTGAAAGATTTGAAACATTAACACTTAACCCTTACAACACAGAATTTTCAAATGGACTCTTCCAAAATTCAAACAGGCTAAGCTTACGGTGAATATTTAGGGATTTTTGTAAAGAAAAGTGTAACATGACAAACAGTGCAGACCCTGATGAGATGGCTCCTCTGGGTCTACCTGTTTGCAAAGAACATTTAGTGACTTGTGTCCCACATTGTAACGTTTAACCCTTTCAATGCTGAATTTTCAAAGTGGAATAGTCCATCACTGTTTAACTCATTACCTCATAGGCTATTTTTAGATACAACCTCTTTGAATGAATCTACCGAAAAGGAGCATTAACTGGAGAAAAGGAAAATTTCAGAATTTTGTAGTTTGAAACCATTGTGATAAATAGAGCATTTGCTCCTATAGGAGCAAATGCTCTATTTATCACAATGGTTTCACAAAGTGACTTTTACAGAGTCGTCAATATGAGGGATCACAATTATGGATGAGAAGGCAAAAAGTCTGTACCCGAAAATTCAAGGTCACCATTGGAGGTTAAAGGTTAACAAATGCTTCTGTTTGACCTTTCATGACTGATTATTAATCCTACATTAAAAGATTTTGAAATAACTTGATACAACTTTTCACTATGATCAGGTAGTGTGTCACAAGTGAAAGTCTGAGGTCAAAAGCTTTTGTCTGTTCTGAAACTCAACATGCTGCCCCAGTCGGATATTTAGTTCAAAGCTGTCCATGAATTTATCTTGTTATCACCTTTGCAAATGGTTTGGATCCAGATCAGCTGCCAGGTAACTTGGCATCAGGATCCGAATTATTAGATGTTGTGATTGTGGTGTTTAAAATAAAAAGAATGAAAATTAAAAAATGATAATGTCACAGTGTGTAGGCTTATCTTCACTTGTACAGCCTTGCTGTACAAGCACGCTTTTATGGTGACATGGAGTTCATGACTGCGAACCTGGCA